>JAVTVY010055088.1:0-30176 GCA_036873755.1 Hanleya hanleyi | reverse complement strand
AAAAGTGCCCGAATTACTTATTCCTAAATGATTTCATGACGAATCCAACTAAGGTTAGCAAGTATACATATTTTACGATATTGTCAATAACTGTGAGCACATAACACGTTCTGGTTGATGTGATCTGAATTTTTGAAGTTTGGCAATTTTCTGACTTCGAGCTTCGAATACCCGCCGCCATAATAATAATAATAATAATAATAATAAAAAAATAAAAAATCGGCGAGTAGTAGACGAAGGGAAAATTGGGAAGTACTGACCATGCCCCAGAATACTTCATATGCATATCACGGCCTTAAGGCCTATGTAAGATGTAATCTACTTCACAGTTTAGTAGTATAAAAAGCGCAAGTCCTATTCACCTTGCTCCTCCAAAGAAATAAAATCGGCTCTATTTTACAGGAGTATATACGCAGGTCACGTGGGGGTTGTGACGTCACTTCCGGGTTTTTCACTAAAACTACCTCCAAACATAGAAGAGTTCCTAATGTTTCCCCTTAGACGTCCGTATGTTCATCCTCCAAACCCAGAAGAGTTCCAATGTTCAAACCTCCGGGTTTTGTTTTTCCCGGCGCGGCCCCGCCCCGGCGCCCCCCAGCGCGAGCGACGCGCGCGTCATCACGCGGGTTGTCCGGAAGTGCGCGTCATCCCCGGCAGTGCGCACGCGCGGATCAAAAGGTCATCTGTCAAACAGTCTCCCTTTCGGCAAGGTTCGGAGAATACAAAGAACTTATAGTCATAATCTATACGTGTTGGACGAGTCTCTTCACTCACCGTATACATGTACCTCAATGAAATGCCCGCTCCAAACCTAGACCAAATACACGTACTTGGTCTGTGGGCTGATTTCATTGGCTCTCTATTTTTTACTATAGTGCGCTTGCATTCTAACGTTGATGGGTGATATTTTGGCCCCATCCTACACCACTGATTTCAGTTTCACTGAATCTTCAGATGCATTAGGAATAAAACACACAAGACAGGGTTTTTTGGTGAGATCTCATTTTTTTTTTTTTTATTCAGTGAACAACAACAACGTGAGAACAACCACGTGAAAACTGAAGCCCAGAACAAGGGGCTTGTAATTAATTCAAGCCCAGAACAAGGGGCTTGTCATTAAATTAAGCCCAGAACGGGGCTTGTACATTGAAATGATGGGCGGCCCAGTCATAGACGAGTACATCGCGGTCCTCGGCCTGGGGGTACTCGTCAAACATCTGTACGATGGTAGATAAGGGTCTTCCCGGCATCGATGGTACAGGTAAAACAAGCAATATTGTCCGCACACGCCACTGGTCAGGCTTTGCAACGTTTGACTGTTCCAACACCACGTCTCTGTGCCTTGATCCATGAAGTCTGTTAAATCGGGATGGAGGGTGGCAGGCCGTACGGGTCAAAGTATTCGCCCTGCTGTTCTGTCAAGTACACGGCCACCCAGTGTTCACCGGGCCGATCCATCGGGTCCGTGTTGAGAACGTAAGCAACAGGATACATACGGTCTAATGGAAACACATCTCGGGCGAACACCCCTTGAAAGACCATACGTGTCTCTGGGTCATTCTCCAGCACGGTGGTTATCTGGTCTGTATCCATGTTAGGTGGAGAAGCCACACAGGACGTTGCGCGCCTTGTCCACTTGAGTGATGTTGTCAAACTCGGCGTAGCAGATCACATTGACGGTGGTCGCCAGGGCTCGTGCAAAGTGGATTTCCAACCGTAAGTTGCCTTGCTTGGCCAGGGCCAGCTGATGGTCGTTCTCTAAGGTGGGGTTAGATCGAAACAGAACAACGTGTATCCGTTCGCGTAGTCCTCCCGACTGACCATATTCCCTTCGTCCTGGTTGATTTGACCTGTGGCTGTAAATAGGCTCTGATAGGCTCGAATGAAATTCCTCCGCCCAAAGTTCGGTGTTAAGGCCGTGGCTGGCACCTGTTGTCCATCCACATGCAGGGCCACAAAATTGATGCCGAAATGTTGAAAGTCAAACGGATTCTCTGGGTAGGCTCCGCTGAAACTGGTATTTTCCACACAGGCCAGGATCAATCGCTTGGGTAGTTCCCCAGGAACAGGTTTTCTTTGTTGGCGCCCATATTTCCAGCAGACACAGAGAACACTTTGGTTTGCACACGTCGGATAGGGTACTGGGCTGGTTTTGTTTCCAAGGCTTTGAGGTGTCCCAATTGAATGGCTGGATTCGGTTTCACTTTTCGGACATACAGGACTGCGTCTTGGATGACAATCTTATAGTCCGCTGCATGCCCCTCTACGTTAGTGGCCATCAAGGCGAAGGTCGTTGGCGCCCGTATCAGTCAGATTTTGATGGGGATCTTGTTCAAGAGGTACCGGTCTTGCATGAACATGTCTGCGTGCAGTCGACCCATCATATCCACCGAGGCACTGTTCGCAGTGAAAGCCTTCCGTTTGTTATATCCCCCATTGTCCACCATGTCCATGTGCTCAGGCGTGTCCTTGTAGAATAAAGCGGTTGTCAGCTGAGATTGTTCAGCCTCTCGGCCATACGACAACAGTGTCTCGATGTAGGCTCGATAGGGGTACGTGTTGGTGGAGTCACTGATGAGTTTGTCGCTGAGAAAAATATCCACCTGCTGAAACATCGAGTGCAGCCAGAGATTCGTCGGGCCCACCGTTGCTTGGTCAGCGATTCTGGTGCCAGCTCCATTGACCACCTTGGCTTTCACATACAAGTAGGTATGGGCTAAATCCACATAGGCCGTATCCGCATTACTGATGGTGAACTCGATGGGCCCGGTTTCGTTGATGCTGGAGAGCGGGAGATGCTCCACCCATAATCCTTGTTCGACACTGGTCTGTGTGGGCGGCACGGTCCACAAATCAAATTCACTGTTGGTGGAGGGCAGGACTCGGCGTGGATTAAGGACATGTTTTAAGAAAAGATATCCTTTGTCTTCTTCGATGTGCGTCGTCGCTGGGTCGGTCGTCGACTGGTGCGTGGTCTCGGTGGGGCAGCTCTTTTATTCCCAACGGTGCGTTGTGCTTTGGCCACCAAGACGCCTCCCGCTTCTTTGGCCCGCCGTTTCAAGGATTCTTTGGGTGCCGTACCCCCAAGACATCACCGGCCACTTGCAGTCCACTGCGTACCGCTTGTTTGCCGATTGCTTTCACCCCACGCGTCACCAAGGGCAGGAACGTTTTCACAATGCTGCCGAGTATGTTCCCCAGACCATGTCCTCGTTGCATGCGTGCACCGCTAAATACCGGAAAGCCACCCCCGGCCTGTTGGGCATAATAGTCGGCATAGCTGCGTGCATCGCACTCGTAAGGTACTTTCATTATGCAAAGTGGGGAGCACGTGCTTGTCGAAAATGAAGTGTCAGCACCACTTTTCCTCGTTCGAATGCCACCGGTCGTCCCGTGTCATCTCTTATATCCACCGTGATCGTGTTGATGTCAGTTTGTCGTACGGGCAAGTAGAGCATGTGGGTGAAACTGTGGGTGACTTGACCTCCATACGTCTTTTTAATGGGGACCACCCGTAACAGAGGTGTGTTGATATCGCCCACGATGTGGTTGTCCACCACGTCCGAGTAGACGTAGAGTCCGTACATACCCGACTTCATATCCATCGGCATCTCGCCATGGTGTTCGGTGGGACCAGCGAACGTCTTTAGATCGAAACCCAGCATTTGCTGTAGGATAGCACTCAGTACGACACTCGCCTTGCCGGAGACGATAAGCTGTGCCTTGTCGTTGTGTGCGTTGTAATCGAAGTCCATGTGATTCTTGAAGGGATAGGCTTTGATGGGTCTTGAAGTATTCGTCACCCCCCGTAGCGCCTTATAATGCATCAGTCTTGACAGCCCACCCATGAACTCTTTGGGGTATCGTATTGGCCTTCGGGCAGGGTGAGTCGGGTGTTTTTGCCTTCGTAGGTCACCTCGTACCACACTTCATTGGCTCGCACGTTGTACCACGAGTAAGGGTATTGGATATCCACGAGGCCGCATTCCCACCGGCCAGGTAAATGTAACGGTTGCGGTAACTGGGTGACGTACTTGGCCACGGTGTTGTCAGGAAACACATCCAGCGAACTGTTACTGGGTAGGGTCAGGTAAAACATGGCGACTGAGCTGTCCTGCTGCTGCTGTTGGTTTTAATAGGTGTTCCAGGCCTTGGGCGGTTGTGTCCGGCGTCGTGTTCGTCGCGTTGACTTGCTACGTGTCACGGCTCTGGAGATGTGGGGTGTCCTGATCGAGGGTGGTTTTTTAAAAGTCTGAAAAGAAGGTGCCCGTTGTGATGGTGGTGGAGTTTTGGGGGGTGACTCCGGTTCCCAGTCGGCTTCCCAAGAAGGTTGTGGTGAGAGTCGTGGTGCACGACTCGGCGATTGCTGGGTTTGCTGCATAAAGGCCCAGCGGTGGGGGTTCCCCACCAATTCCTGTGGTACATGCATGTCTTTCAAGCCTTGAGCGAAGACCTCCCATCCTCGAGGATCGGTGTGCGATCTGCGTTGACGCATCAGATCATTCACTAAATCCGTCATGTGGGTCCCCGGGACCACCTGATTCTGTACCAGGAGTTCGCCTTTATCATTCCAAGTCATGTTAGGATTCTGTTTCATCCGTTGTAATACCAGGCCAGCTTGTTTCTTGAACGAGGCAGGTACACTCTTCAGCACTTCGTCTTCCACCCACTGTGGGGCTGTGGGGGCTACCCCTGGTAATGGCGGCTGTTGGAACGGTGCTGAGGTCGGCGGTCTGTCACGTGGTGGTGGTGGTGGTGGTGGGGTAGAGAGGGTTTTGTATTGGTCCATGAACGTCATGTACCGTTGAAGCGTCTCATTGTACCGTTGTACTTTCTCACTGTCGCTTAACCCCGGTCTCTGTAAGATCTGTTGCATCTCTCCATCGAGGGTGTTTATGGTCTTCACCGTAGGTGGCACAGGGTAGGGCGATTGGAGGTTTTGAAGCAACCGTGGTTCGACGAGGACCATTTTTTTCGTGTGGTTCATTGTCGGCCGAAGAGTCCACCCAATACTGGACCCAACACGGAAGCGGCCAACGGTGCTAAGATGGCCCCGAGAAAGCCGCCTTTCTGTAACACCTTTTTCTTTTGTGTTTGTGGGACCCGCTTATGGACTAGGGTTCGGAGACCTGTCTTATGCTTGGCCAACTTGGTCTTCTGAGCCGGAGTCAGTGGTACGTTGCCTTTTAACAGATTGTACCCGATCTCGCACAGACAGCGTACAAGGTCAGGGTCCGCACCGCGTACAATGGTTCGGACCAACTCGGGTGGGGCCGTCTTCAATACACGGAGCGTGGGAGCGTGCTTCCGTACTCGCGCAGACATCCTGTACAACTAATGCCAGAACCCACAACTCTGCCCTTTTTGTCCACCTCACAGACAAAGTCAACCCTGCTGTGGTATTCATTCTTTTTATTATCTCCATCATCAAACACACACACATCTCAGCTGGGGGCGCCACTGTGGGTGTGTTTACATTATTTTTGCAAGTACACGTGGTGGGTGTCTCCGGGAAAGATGCCGGTCCGTAGTCGAAGGTGGTCGGGGGTGGCTTGCTTGAGGTCGAAGAGCATATACCCGTGCTGAGGGGTTGTGGCATCTTTAAAGGCTTCCAACGCAAACGGTGTGCGGCCGGGATATATCTGTCTCGCCAGGTGCAGCAGTTGAGTGGTATCTCTCGGGTTTTTGAAGACCACCAGGTAGTGGGCATTTAAGCTGATGTTCCGATGTTCTTTGTTTTTACTGAACAGATTCTGCACAATGTAGATGATGCTGAGCCGTCGATGATGGCTGCCTTTGGTAAAGAGTTGGGTGACCCGCGCATCCGTCTCCGCCATGAGATCATCCAGAACCACCAAGGTGTCGGGTTCCAAATCGGCCAGGTTGGGTAGGCCTTCCACGAACGTGATGTGGGGCATTGCTGCATACGCTGCCTGCCATTCTCCGTAACACCACACCACTCGGACAATAGGTGGGGTGATCATGCTGTCGGCGTGTTGAAGGAGCTTCCGGACGAAGTGCGTTTTGCCGGAGCCCGTCGGTCCTGCGATGAGACACGTGAAGGGATGCTGCCACCGTGGGTCCATGGTTCGACGTGTATCCATTGTCGTGGTAACCCGCTCTTGTAAATTTCGTATGAGTGAACTGGAGTGGTGGTGGGTACAATGTCGGTTGTCGTTGTCTGTTCACGTTCAGGGATGATGATGGTGGTGATGGGTACAACGTCGGTGGTCGTTGTCTGTTCACTGTGAGGGATGAAATCCGGTGGGTCTTGAGACGTAGTGGGTGTTCTTGGTGTAGGTGTAGAGCTCAACGTGGCTTGTACACGGGGTGTGGTGGTGGTGGTGGTGACTGGGCTCGATACGACTGGTGCTCTCTGTAGACCGGTTTCGCTGGTGGCTGGTGTTCTCAGTTGGTTAAGTAACGTGCTGACATAGGCTACGTCGTAAAACACACCTCCATACAACAGACTCAGCAGGGTTAGCACTATCACCCCAAAGACCACTTGCGCTTTGCGCGTTTTGCGAGACGCTGTCTTCAGAGGCAGCTGCTGTTGGTCCATAGCACTGTGGTCGGACGTGGAATGAAGGAGGACGGCAGTGGTGTCTGGCTTTATAGTCGTTTCACCTGGTTGGCAGCGACCCAGGAATTGAAGGAACTGGGCCAACCTTGCCATTTCACGAAATGAAACAGTTTGCCACGTCGACGTTCCGTTTTCAAAATCTGCTCCACCGTGTAGTAGTCTTGCTGTGTTTTTACGACAGGCTGTAATTCCGTCTCGTAAAACGTCCCTAGCAACGTTTCCCCTTGAAGATCTTCCAGTTCATAGACTCGCCGCTGTCGGGGTAGGCGCCATTTAATCAGGAAGTACTCATCGCTCCAGTTGGGCAAGTAACTTTTCTCGAACTTGCCCTTGACTTTACTGATCCGTACAGGGTCCCCGACCTTGTACACCGCCTTCGTCGTTCGCTGCGATGGCCTGGGGTACAACACACGCCGGACTTGGCTTCATTGCGTTGGGTCACGGTAATGGGGGCTCTCTCTATACTCCGATGATAGGCTCGATTGTAACCCCTCACCAGTTTCGGGAGAACATCGATGTACCGCCTTGTATTCTTGTAGGTGAAATAGTTGGAGTTAGTTGAATAGGCCGGAAAAGTTGGAGATAGTTTTAGTGAAAACCGGAAGTGACGTGACACACTTGCGCAGACCCACCACACCACGTGAACATAACCGCCATCTTAAACCCACCACCCACCTCCCACCACCCAAGCCGCCATCTTAAACCCACCGCCCACCACCCACCACCACAGCCGCCATCTTAAACCCACCACCCACCTCCCACCACCACAGCCGCCATCTTAAACCCACCACCCACCTCCCACCACCACAGCCGCCATCTTAAACCCACCACCCACCTCCCACCACCACAGCCGCCATCTTAAACCCACCACCCACCTCCCACCACCACAGCCGCCATCTTAAACCCACCACCCACCTCCCACCACCACAGCCGCCATCTTAAACCCACCACCCACCTCCCACCACCACACATGACCCCATGTGACACAATACTCGCTTCTGATTGGCTGTCGCGTGACGTCACAGAGGTCATATGCAAATTTCTGAGGTCAACTGGCCTCCAAATGCTCTTTGTATACTACTGCCGTCTGGCTCTTTGATCTCTATTGTGCATGACTGCCAATAATCAGCTTTGACTCCATTGCTCTTTTTCTCTCTGAAGTGAAGATCGTGTCACCGTGGGGTAATGTGTAGAAATACATGATAGAAGTTTCGGCCGAATTGCGGTGACCTTCTGGTAGAATTCTCGCCTCGCAAGCGGCAGGTCCTAGGTTCAATCCATGGCCGAGTCATTCAAAAGACTAAAAAAATGCAACTTGTATCTTCGTTGCTTGGATCAAGGACTGGTTGACCCCCTTGCCACGATAATTTGACTGGGTCGTCGTGATATGACTGAAGAATTGTTGAAAGCAATGTTAAATTCCAGCTCACTCGCACACTACAAGATTCAATTGGAGGGTACTGTCACTGATCAAACTTGACAGAAAATTTATTTCAAATCAGCCACATGATCAATTATGGCGGATCAATATGTCATATGCCAGTTGATTGCTTGTGAGAATTCCCAAAACACTACACCCCCATCGGGGACCCTTTTAACACTACTACTCAGTAGATCCAGTGAAAATTGTATTTAAGTCCGATTAGACATGCAGTAAAATGAAACGCCAGAGCACTCGCAGAGCTTGATCAGATTATATGCCAACCTATCAAGTTAACCAAAACTTTTTTTTATCTAAATCTCCTTTTAGGGAATTCTAAGAGATTGCCCGGAACAAGGAAAATGTACGTGAACGAGATGGACGAGCTGAAAGCAAAGGTGAACAATGACCGACGGATAAAGAGC
The DNA here is from genome assembly GCA_036873755.1 of Hanleya hanleyi. NCBI lineage: Eukaryota > Metazoa > Mollusca > Polyplacophora > Lepidopleurida > Hanleyidae > Hanleya > Hanleya hanleyi. The sequence continues at coordinate 21,748 of JAVTVY010055088.1, read as the reverse complement.
CTTGCGATTGGTCAGATTGAGAAAAATATGAAACGATTGTGGAACCTTAAATCCATATCACTCAGTTGTGTATTTGTGACGATAAATCCGAGCGCCCGAATACGAAATAAACCCAAGGTTATCGTGTTTGGTGGACTTAAGGGCAGGTTCTTGAATGGGGAACCCTTGTTCACAAAATCAGAAGCTCATAATATTAAAATAGAAACTTTTGTGGAGGACGGGGTGGCTGAATTAGCGGCATCGATTGTAGATCCGGTCGTCATATCACCAACGCCCTGTGACTGGTCATCGGAGCAACAAGTCCGGTCATTTGTGAAAATGGAGGAAGAAGATGAAGTGTTCCATCAAAAAGATCAGTTTTGAAAAATGAGTCACCAGATGATTTGACTTCAGTAGTGATCGTATGTATGCCATTCTAAGCCACTGAGAATTCACAGGATCGTGATCCACATTCTTAATACTACAGGGAACAGTTAGATCTTTACCCAGATAAGGGACCGTTGTAAACCATTTTACCATTACAGAGACTTGCTAGATCTTCTACCCATTCAGACGGTTTTTAACCTAAACAAAGACCATTGTACAGCAATTCACAAGGACAAAAACACTTTGCATCACATGGGAAATTCTAGTGTACTATTGACTCGGGAGCTCAAAGATGTTTTGTCAGGTGATTATATTTTATTTGGAAGCACCTGGGCCATGACATGTGGATCCGCTGACTTAACATTGCTGAAGTCCCAATCGTCCTTTATTTAAATATATACCTTCAGTCAAATGCATCATCCTTCAGAATTACTGCTAGAGGGTTCTCATAATTTCGCTCGGTTCAACTCTAAAACATGACACTATTTAAACGAACACAGAAGGTTTATCATACAAGAATTCAAACTTCCATTGTCCATCAGGCTTCATTTCTACATAATATTTACAAGATAACAATATCTTGTAAGAAAAGTGGAAATGACATGTTTTAAAGGATTCAACTCACCGTGTTAGCAATTTAATTGAAATTAAAGAATAATTCTATATAGTTTCAAGCATACGATTTGTCTAACTGGCCAATGGATATATGAGTATCACGATCTGTAGTGATCCTAAGTTCCGCCTGTCCATCATATACAATCTCATAATAGAGTTCAAGAGAAACAACAATGCATCATGGGATATATTCCAGTTTTAAAGCATTTGATTGGTCAATTCAAATTTTCAAAAAGAAGTCACTGGCTTGTGGAGAAAATCCAGGTCAATTACGAAAATTAGGTCAAACAAGTTTTCATTCATAAACAAAAAACAGCTCTCAGTGATATGATCACAGGTGGAATTGCTTGACCTTGAACCAGACTGTGCGTTATCTGATGTGCAATAATTCCAACGTCCTACTTTCATGGCGGATCATTCAGGTCGTCTTTTTACAGTATCGGGAATTAAATTTAACAGTGATTCATACTCAAATAGACGAATGTAACGATCTCGGAACTTAGGTCATCTCTGGTAAATTGGCTAGTACGGGTTGAAATCTGAAAATATTCAAGAGCGACTAGTTGCTGTGATTTAAAGAGAAACGCAAGCTTGTGCCTGCATATCAACCCGTCAGCAGGTTGGTAAAAACTCTGGATAGAAAGAAAACATTAGCTCGATTCAAAGGGTTTCCAACTGAAGCCAACTCTTTAGGTTGTCGGTTAGATCATATCACTCGGCCAGTGTTTACATCCAGAGGATCATCCTGCTCAGATTGGCAGAACAGCTGATTTCTTGTCTTCATAGAGGCGGCGTCTACTAGCAGGTCAGGGAAAAGTGCCTCTCCAATTTTGGAGGTAAAAAAGATCGTTTTTCTTGAATAACTCAGAAAATATGAACAAAACAGCATTTTTTTTCTAAATGGCGAATAAATTGATATATTTTCACATTGGTTTACGCGCTTTGAAGAAATTGTTACCTATCTACTTCAGGAGATAGAAAGCGGTCTGTTGTTTTTTTCAAATTGTCATTTCAACACGTTCGGACAAGTTAACTATAAATCTTATCAATGGCAAAATGTGTTAACATATGTAACTATATGTCGATTTATTCGCCATTTAGAAAAAAATGCTATTATGTTCATATTTTCTGAGTTATTCAAGAAAAACGACCTTTTTTACCTCCAAAATTGGAGAGGCACTTTTCCCCGACCTGATTAGGTTCTTGTTGGTCTTGGATATATACACTTTAATAAAACAAAATGTCAGCCTTAACGCTCAACAGCAACGTTTCTTCTTGGAATGTTTATGTGGGTTTTCCAAGTCCACCGTACTGTTTCGTATTTTTTCTCGCACTTCTCCGTCTAACGGTAAACAGTAATCAAAAATCATTTCAAAGACTTCATCCACATTTTCTCCTGTTACACTTGAAGTCTCGAAGTAAGGAACCCTTGCTAATCTATCATGTGCGACATTTATGTTAATTTCCTGAGCGAAAGCTTTCCCTTCCTCCTGAGTTACCTCCCTGTTGTCTGGAGTCAGTAAGTCCATTTTGGTGCCCACCACCACTAGAAGACACCCCTCGTCCGAGGGTAATAGTGACAAGAACCGATTTCTGCAAAGCGAAAGAAAACTCACATTTCAAAAACTATTTTGAGAGATATTCATACGATCATTTTTACTGTTGTTTGTCAAAGTCAGATGAAGCTTAGATTTTATACGATACTCGGTCAGATCTGGTAAAGGTTTCATACTACACGTTCACAAAAATGGTTCCTCGAGCGAGATGGCTATATAAATAACCCTCTAAAACGGTTCTTTGTCGCCTTTCTTAATTTCCATATGGGTAGGATATGATTCCAAGAAGAATCCTTTTAGGACTCGGGTTATTCATGCAACCATATTACCATGCTGAAAGATAGGCAATATAGAAACCATTCAGAGGGTTATTTATTGAACAGGGAAGGAAATCAACCAAATGAGACACTTTTAGACGCGTCTTAACACGAGATCGGTGGCGCCCTCACCCAGCCGGGAATTCGAACCTCTATTCCACACATTGTCATTATTGCCATCAATTATATGGTACGATTATAGCGCCCCTCGTGGCAAGTACTAGTGCTGAGAAGTTACGCCCCTGACCCGATAGATCCCTAACAACCAAAATCCTCCGCTGACTCTGGTGTTCGGTTGTTTATCAGTATGTATGCGGTCAAGCCATATAGGTCTGGGCATAGTGCACCAGGAATAACATCCTTTGTAAGGAGAGGTATTCCGTAGTTTCGTAAGAAGGCCTACCTCAAAGATTCGAATGATTTTCTCTGTCTCAAATCATAGGCCAAAATAGCACCACCAGCTCCTCTACAATAGAACGATGACAGATTGGCGAACTTCTCTTCTCCAGCTGTATCCTGAAAATACGTGGAAAGTAAGTTGAATTGTAACTGAACGTGAATTCAACTCTTTGGAGAAGTAGCGTTCAGATCCATCTTTGCGTTATAGTGTCTCCTAAAAAAACTCAGGTTAGGAATAGTGGAAACCAAGTTGCCAGCATTTGTTTGAATGAAATTTTCAGTCAGATGAAGTTGAACCCACGACCACCCGCCCGTTCCACAAACTGTGGAGTTTCTCTTACCATCTGAGAAACATCTATACCTAGTATAATCCGTGGCGTGTCCGACTCCTCCTCCTACTCTGCTTTACTCACTGCACAGCGGGTCGCATACGTGTGGCTACCTGAGATTCCATGGGCCAGGCTTACACCCTACAGTAGAATGGATCGACTGCGCATGCGCGATGAGTAGTATAGAAAGGGCACGCGATCTCCCTATCCCTATAGGTGTGGCGCGGGATAGGGTGGGACGAGAGACCTGGTGTTTTCGTTACCTGAGATTCCATGGGCCAGGCTTGCACCCTACAGTAGAATGGGTCGACTGCGCATGCGCGATGAGTAGTGCGCGATGAGTAGTATAGAAAGGGCACGCGATCTCCCTATCCCTATAAACTAACCCATGGAGGTGAATGAACTCATGGGGGTGAATGAGCCATGGGGGTGAATGAGCACTTAACTCTAAAGACTGGCCCTCACAGCGACAATCCGTATACGGTAACGAGATATTAATACAAGTGTTCTTTGACAACTTGGCAAGTTTTCATGTGGCGTGTGAATAGCCATAACAATGGTGTACATATGTTCATTAGCAGAAGTTTTCTGTGATCGATGTTAGACCGGTATGATCGAGCGCTTTTGGCAAATAAAACAAGTTTATTTGCTGGAAGCGCTCGGTCAGACAGGTCTATCATCTAGAATAGAATACTTCCGCAACCAGAAACTACTTTTCATGTGGTGTTTTAAACAATGTAAAAATCGGGGGCATTGTAGACAATAATAAACTTCTATTTGTTTTACAATCAGTAGATTCGGGACTTTAATGACTCTCCCGGGGATGTAGTCCGAGTTTTAGAGGTCCACACGGCTTTGTGATCCCAAATTTTTACACGGTTCACCGACGGTGCAGAGGAGATATCGACGGTGCTCCGCCCCGTGGGGCATCCGAGGTTGACCTGGGATGTCGTTGTACACACCCCAGGTCATGTTAAGAATAGACCTCAGCTCCTCAGAGAGCTTGTCCTAAGAGACGACTAACTGGGGCACCCGTGGGGTCCCTGCTGGGAAAAGAATAGGACCCCACCCGTGGGGTTTCCGTGTGTACAAATGTATAGGACCCTACCCGCGGGGTTTCCGGGTGTGAAGGAACAGGACCCAACGTGATGATATGACTGAAATAGTGTTGAAAGCGACAAATCATATTCACTCACTCACTCGACGGTGCTCCGTATCCAGAATTCCCGCATATTTCTACGACGTGTGCTGACGAACATTTCGTTCTGGCTGTGAGATGTGTTTATGTTTTCTTTATTTACGTCTAGCATTGTAAATTTGACAAAGAACATTTGGTCGCTGTCCCAGGCTTTATATTTTATTGAAGACAGGACTGTCTACCGTATTTGTAACCATAGACTGGAGCACTGTCAGGGATATGAACTGATTTGTCCTACAGTTGGCGATTCTAATTTGACCCTAGTGGTCGATCTATACTCACCCAAACAGCAACATTGTAATGTCCCCACGTCTTCAGGAAAAATGAAGCTCCTAAGGTCTGGAAGACAACGTAATAACATTATCTTAAATATTTATGAACAAGGAAAAGGGATGAAATGGAGGTAAAAGATATCCAAAATACAGTTAATATCAGTCCTCACCCTGACATCATTTAAGAACCATGCATGTGTGCCTCCCCTGCTCTACTATAATCGATAGTCCATTTTCAGATGAGCCAACCAGCATTAAAATCTATGACATCAGATAATAAAATAGTCGATAACCAATATCGAAAACTATACGATATGGAAAATAGACGCCACCACAACATAATTAAATTGGCAAGATAGCATGTTGCTACATGTATACATCTTCAATATTCATAAAATTTGGATTAGATTCGATTCCCAACGAAAGTTAATTCGTGTCACGGAATGCCGCATAAAATATTGCTGGTGTATAAGGCTCCCTGTTCCCCGACAATCCCCCTCCCCCACCTCTGTGCCATTTTCTATAGTAACGGCTGGGGACAATTTTTCATAGCAGATGATTCAAGAGTAATATGCCCCCTCCCCCGTCTCCTGTCGGGATTGAATCATACAGGAGGACAATTCGTCCAGGTGGACATCTGTGTCAATTAAGTCAGTTGTATGCGCTTAGAATTATATGCAGACTCTTCGCCCAATAAACACGGCATCTAGCTGTCGGTATATCAGTGTAACTGATTCTTCGATAGGCATTTAGAAATCGGCGTATATAATAACACAATACAAGCGTCTAGTCCGTCATTCATAATTCAGCCGTCGTCCATTAAAGAATATCCGCGTCCATAATCCAAAGACCTAGTCCATATCCATATAACAGTATTAGCACCAAATTCAAAAAAGACAATCATAGTATACATAAACATAGGCTAGTTTCCTGCAAGACAGAAGCGGTCAACAGTTTTCAATGATGCCGGCAAGACATGATGTTCTAAAAATATAAAATCCGTATCGCTGATCAGTATTCTTAATCCATAATAATCTATTATTGCTGTGGAGCTGAAGTTTCGTTGAAGATATTTCCAACCTTTTCAAAGCTAATGATAACTTCTGTATTCCTGTGGAGCTGACGATTGGCTGGAGATACTTCCAACTTTATTTAAAGCTAAACATTGAAGCTAAGGAGGGGCGGCACATTAGCTTTGAACGTCAGCTTCACAATAATAAAGAAGTTGTTATCCATGGAATAGCCTTGTCTCATTGTATCTGTATTTTGTGTTTTTTTCTGTATTGAGTGTGGGGTTTGGTTATATATTAGATACTTACAATGCATATAAGGGAAGTGGGAAGAGGTGCCGACATACTGACGGAGCCACATGACTTCACAGTATAGTCTTCTGGTTAACCTATTCTAAAGCACATACCAAGAATCCAACGATTCGTGATATGTGTTGTATCTCGGGTACGCTTTTTTTGTACCTGTTCATGTGGCAACTTGGATGACATGATCACACGTCCCCTAGCACCGGCATAAGTGGTATTAGATACAAATCTAGAGAGCTATGATGAAAATGGAAACTCGTATATTGGTAATTGGTGAGCTGTGTCGCTGCGACAACTGATACACTGGGGATTGGTGTACAACACCGAATATATCTCTAACCCAAGAAATGAAGGCGTTTACCTCGTCTTAAATCCATCCATTTACACATTCTTAATCCTAGCATAATCATGTCTGATGATATTAACAAAAAGACATATAATCTTATCGAAAACTTATTTGATTTTAGGTGGCACCGATGAATTTCCTGTACTTATTCGGTAAATATGGCTGACATGGTGAATATAGTTTCAATGAACTGTCAAGGGTTGCTAACCGCTCAAAAAGATGACTTCATTTTTTTAGGAAGACCAAATATAAATATAGCAGCAAGCTGCAATCATCGGGTTCCATGCGCCATTACAGGCAATGGAGCAACAACACTGGAACCGGGAGCCATACGGCTTGGCACCTTAATAATAAAGTTATGATTTTAGAATTCTAGACAAAACACAATTATTGGCCACTGTGCCGTGCATATTGAACAATATGTCGAAATTTCAGTTGTTGTGGAAATAGCCGTCGATTATCAAGGTTGAGATGGTCGATGTCCAACTAGAAAACGCGATAGCAACAGATGCGAAGGAAGGGAGATACTCGAGACATGAATGGAAATGAAAAAGTTATAAAAGCAGTATATTTTTTTTCTATGGGAGTCTTTTGCTTGTGTGATGTATTCGCATTTTTGAAAAGTTTATGCTCTTGTATTCTTTATATGTCTAAGTGAATTCATCCTAGTGTAAGTGAATTTGTTGTATTAGTTTAATTTAGGAACGTACATCTAACCTACACAGTTAATCCGTCATTTCGCGAATTTGTTTGAGCCACATTTGAGAATAGCGGGAACACTATTGATGCTTGGTTGGAATGGTTCGTATATTTCCAAAAGAGCTGCTCCTGGACAATATAATGCAACAAACTGCAAGGCTGTACGTCCCGTAGTTCCAGAGTTCTAGCCTGTTCAAAATTCAAGATGGCAGCCAAACCACGTGACCTAGATGCAAACTTTTTACATATTCATGATGGCCGTCTCATATAACATATATTTCGTCACTTTCCCCGTCCAAATCCCTTACTTGAAAATCCGGCCATTTTGATTGACCGATGGCGGCCGTTTTGTTTTACATAGCAACTTTTCAAATAAAGGTTTGAGAGAGCCCACCCCATTGATTACGTGTACCAAGTTTCGCGTCGATCGCAAAAACAGTCGCGGAGATGAATAGCTTAACAGGTTTTGTGGTCAATCCAAGATGGCCGCCAGGGGTTTCGACCAATCGGCTTCATTGGTGTATATGCACTAGATCCCATGTCGGGCAATCAACCTATGAAGTTTCAGCTCCAATGGTAAGGCGGTGTTGACTGGACTAATGGCACAAGATTACATAGTTACCACTGAAGGACAGTCGGTTAATTCGCAAATTTGGGTGAGATACATTTGACAATAGCCGCAAAACTATAGAAGTTACGTGAAAATAGTTAGATATTTCCGAAAGAGCTGCTCCTGGACAATATAATGCAACAAACTGCAAGACTGTACCTTCCGTAGTTTCAGAGTTCTAGCCTGTACAAGATGTGTTCCTATTTTAACAAAATTCAAGATGGCGGCCAAACCACGTGACCTAGGAGCAAAATTTGTACATATTCGTGATCGCCGTATCGTATAACATATATTTCGCCACTTTCCCCGTCCAAATCCGTTACTTGAAAATCCGGCCATTTTGATTGGCCGATGGCGGCCATCTTGTTTAACGTAGCAACTTTTCAAATAGAATTTTAAGAGAGCCCACTCCATTGATTATGTGTACCAAGTTTCGCGTCGATCGCTTCATCAGTTGTGGAGATGAATAGCTTAACAGGTTTTGTGCTAAATCCAAGATGGCCGCCAGGGGTTTCGACCAATCGGCTTCATTGGTGGACATGCACTAGATCACATGTGGGCCAATCATCCTATGAAGTTTCAGCTCCAACGGTGAGGCGGTGTTGACTGGGCGAATCGCACAAAATGTGGCGGAAGAAAAATAATAATAATACCAAAAACAAAAGGTTTCCAGCCATGCTGGCATGGAACCCTAATAATAGCAAAAACAATAGATTTCCAGCCATGCTGGCATGGAACCCTAATAAATGGATTTAGAGCTTCAAAAAACACATTTTCTTGGTCAGCAAGACGTGGGAAACACGTTTCTGGCCTTTGTTTGCGCCCTAAACCGTTCCTTAGTCAAAATCAAAATGTTAGTACGTTGAAATAGGTACAGAAAACGGTATCTGTAGTTCAGAAAAAGGCTTGAATGGAGAAATTTGAGCATGGAAATTGGTCGCCCGGAGATGGCGCTTCTGACAGTTTGCTTTTGTGAAGTATACTTTCAGCCATATGCTCAGACCTACTCAACTTTCACGTTTTACCTTACCTCCGAAACTGTTAATACGATCATGCTGCAATTTCACTGCCATCATAGCAGTTATACAAGGAGTACGTATAGCAAAACTCAGAATAATCCGAATCGTTGTTTGTGTAATATTGAACAGAATTACTTCTCAAATTATGTGATTTTCGGCATTATTTGAAAATTTGACAATTTTGATTCTTCTATAATGGCAAAACGTTTGAACTTACGTTAAAATGGATGGCATATTTCCGAAAGAGCTGCTCCTGGAGAATATAATGCAACAAACGGCAAGGCTGTACGCCCGGTAGTTCCAGAGTTATAGCCTGTAAAAGATGTGTTCCGTTTTTGACAAAATTCAAGATGGCGGTCAAACCACGTGACCTAGGCACAAACTTCTTACATATTCGTGATCGCCGTATCATATAACATATATTTCGTCACTTTTCCCGTCCAAATCCGTTACTTAAAAATCCGGCTATTTTGATTGGCCGATGGCGGCCATTTTGTTTTACGGAGCAACTTTTCAAATAGAATTTTGAGAGAGCCTACTTCATTGATTATGTGTACCAAGTTTCGCGTCGATCGCTTTAGCGGTTGCGGAGATGAGTAGCTTAATAGGTTTTGTGGTCGATCCGAGATGGCCGCCAGGGGTTTCGACCACTCGGCTTCATTGGTGGATATGCACTAGATCCCATGTGGGCCAATAAGCCTATGAAGTTTCAGCTCCAACGGTGAGGCGGTGTTGACTGGGCGAATCGCACAAAATGTGGCGGAAGAAAAATAATAATAGCAAAAACAATAGGTTTCCAGCCATGCTGGCATGGAACCCTAATAAATGGATTTAGAGCTTCAAAAACACACTTTCTTGGTCAGCAAGACGTAGGAAACACGTTTCTGGCCTTTGTTTGCGCCCTAAACCGTTCCTTCGTCAAAATCAAAATGTTAGTACGTTGAAATAGGTACAGAAAATGGTACCTGTAGTTCAGACAAAGGCTTGAATGGAGAAATTTGAGCATGGAAATTGGTCGCCCGGAGATGGCGCTTCTGACAGCTTGCTTTTGTGAAGTATACTTTCAGCCATATGCTCAGACCTACTCAACTTTCACGTTTTACCGTACCTCCGAAACTGTTAATACGATCATGCTGCAATTTCACTGCCATCATAGCAGTAAAACAAGGAGTACGTATAGCAAAACTCAGAATAATCCGAATCGTTGTTTGTGTAATATTGAACAGAATTACTTCTCAAATTATGTGATTTTCGGCATTATTTGAAAATTTGACAATTTTGATTCTTCTATAATGGCAAAACGTTTGAACTTACGTTAAAATGGATGGCATATTTCCGAAAGAGCTGCTCCTGGAGAATATAATGCAACAAACGGCAAGGCTGTACGCCCGGTAGTTCCAGAGTTATAGCCTGTAAAAGATGTGTTCCGTTTTTGACAAAATTCAAGATGGCGGTCAAACCACGTGACCTAGGCACAAACTTCTTACATATTCGTGATCGCCGTATCATATACCATATATTTCGTCACTTTTCCCGTCCGAATCCGTTACTTGAAAATCCGGCTATTTTGATTGGCCGATGGCGGCCATTTTGTTTTACGGAGCAACCTTTCAAATAGACTTTTGAGAGAGCCTACTTCATTGATTATGTGTACCAAGTTTCGCCTCGATCGCTTTAGCGGATGCGGAGATGAATAGATTAATAGGTTTTGTGGCCGATCCAAGATGGCCGCCAGGGGTTTCGACCACTCGGCTTCATTGGTGGATATGCACTAGATCCCATGTGGGCCAATAAGCCTATGAAGTTTCAGCTCCAACGGTGAGGCGGTGTTGACTGGGCGAATCGCACAAAATGTGGCGGAAGAAAAATAATAATAGCAAAAACAATAGGTTTCCAGCCATGCTGGCATGGAACCCTAATAATTTGCTTACAAGATACCCATATTCCAACATGAGACACCAGAGGTGCTAGAACCCCTCAGCTCTGTAATATTCTAGAAAAAATTACCAGTTATATCACGAGTGTGTGTACATGTGGCAGAGCAGTGTGATCAACAGTTTATTGAGCTGCCTCACTAAATGCCATATTGTACATGCAAGCAGCGTTTTGTTCGTTTTTTTTTTTACGTTTTTGCTTCTAAGCGCCCAGAACTATATTTTATAGTAGACGAGTGGTTTGTCTAACACTTGACATTTCAGCTTTTCATTAAAGTCTATTATCGTAATTGTCGCCAACCAACGTTTTGAATGTCGAATTATAAAGGCAAACAACAGAGCAGAAGGGCGATGGATGCAAGCTACTTTATTCAGAACAGAAACCCAACTATTAAGGCAAGGTTGTCTGATAATTTTATCCACACAGGCCAGTAAAAATCCTCCCTCCCTATCCAGATTTAGTTTAAAAAATGATGCTAAACAGGAAAAAAAAATTAACCAACCGACCAACTTATAGTTTCTGCTTGTGGAAATCAAACCTTGGACTACCTTGGACTACATTCGCAGGCGGATCAATCATTGAGAAAAAAATTACGGGTTGGCCATACATGGGTTATGTCCCCTGGTATTTCGTGGAGAGCACTGATCATTCAGAAAAGGAAAAGGAGTGATAATTTGGTATTCAGGGACAAAGCGGGCAATATTCCGTTGATATTTTGAAAGCAGAATGGAGAGAAAAGACTGATGAAAAGGGAAACATATGAAACGGGCTGTAGAACTACCTTTAATTTTCTTGGAGCAGTTTTCATTTGGGTTGTATCGGGTACCTTATTCAGCAAAGCCCATTCCATTACCCGAGGGTTCCCGATTGTCAGTAGAATTTGACCAAAGCATAATTCATAATAAAACTTGTTATTTAAAAAAAAAAATTCAAAATGATTCCACTATATCAATAACCCAAAAGATACAAAAGGCACACCTACAAACTACATTCTGTACTGGATACAAGTTTTGAGCACCTGCCTTTAGTAGTTTTCAAGATATGGAATGTTAACGAAAATGGTACGGACAGACGGACAGACAGACAGACAGACGGACCCACAACAATACCCCTTAGCACATTCGGGCTGAGGGGTAAAAAATACCCAAACATTAATGTGGTCAAAATGGGGACCTGACGCCTGGACAAGGCCGTTTGATCAAATGCACGCGGAATCCTAATGCTCGTGAACAATAACTGGTAGAGGGATAAACAAATGGAATATTGTGAGATTCAGTAGAAGGCGAAATAATATTCGAAGAATTAACTTCGTCACTATACAATTTGAAAAATGGGGAAAAAACTATCCAGACGGACACCCAGCAGAAGTTTTCCAAATGAGTCGGAAAGATATAGGCTATTTTTTATTGCCTGCATTTTACTCCAGTTATCGTAGTGGAAACTTGTCAGTAAGTGCTAGGCATCGTAGGAGCTGTGTGGTCATTCCAGTCAAGGTGTCCACATGAACAGGTACAATAAAAGTATGGCTGAAATACGTAATATCACCGGACTCTCTCTTGATCGATGGGATGCAATCCGACTATCTGCCTGTGCATGGGGTCATGCGACGTCTTGTCAGCACGCCAGCATTTTCTCCACCACCATGGCATTCTATTTCCTAACTGGGCTTTCTGTAACATGCAGATATTCACCTTAAGGGTTTCTTTAAAAGTTCCTTCTATGTACCGGTAAATTAGTGTCGTCTTCCCGATTTCGGCGTCTCCAAGAATTACCACTTTGAGGTCTCTGAAACACAAATTAAGCGTTGTATTGGTACCCTGAGTTCCTACTTTTGGGTATTGACATTTGGCGTGAATCAGAAATTGATATAATAAAAAAAATGCATGTAGAAGTCCATAAGCAATACTAATAGGCGCCAGGGGGCCGTTGCACGAACTGTGCTTAAGCATGCGTCCGTGCGTAAGTCCTACTTAGCGTGAGCGTAGCTACGCTGACCCGTGTCACAAAGCGTTTAAAGTTACGCAAAGCCGTAAGTTATTGCGCAACTTTACGTCTGGCAGGGAGTATGCTTAGCGTGAGCGCAACTTCGCTTGCATGTCACCGGGCCTGTAGTAAATTAATCTAATGACGTAGCTGTATAATTCTATGTATCTTATTAAATGTGCGATACTTTTGGAGTCAGAAAATTGTCGTTTTTGACTTTTCTCTCCCCAGCATACGATCGCTCAAAGACCGTGTGCAGCATTTCGCACCTTCTTTCACAAAAGAGGGAACACATGCATTACGATCCTTAGCCTCAAACGCAGATTGCTTGGACGTGTAATTATCTAGGCAAAATATTTGCCCTGGCGGCTATGATTACAGTGGTTCAATACTAATTAAACATACATTTCAAGTGATATTTATTGCGAAAATCTGGAACTTACGCATTGCGTAAATGGAGATGTAACTAGGTCTGCCTTGCGTCAGGTTCGTGAAACGCTTGTAGAGCCGGGCGTAGTGTGAGCGCAACGCAGGTGTAAAGTCCTTACGTCGATCGTAACTTAAGCAAGTTTCGTGCAACGATCCCCTGGATGTTAAGACCTCAACGAATGGCGAAGAACTCTGCGCTATTAGTGATAGAAGAGATAAAGCTCATAGCGAATGCGAAAAAAGGCCATGGTCGTACGAGTAGAAGTAAAAGAGTACAAAACCATAACAAAAACAAAAGACCAAACTATTACAAGTGCATGTTGAAATAGCTCAATGTCATATTAAACGTGTGCAAGCAAAATATGCCAAGGCTGCAGCGAATACAAGCAGACGGAGTCAATGCCATAGAGAATACCGTATAATTGTCCAAGGTCATGGCGTATCGCATCTTCACAAGTCCAGGTAAATCCTAAATCCTCGCAGAGGGTCCAATAGATCAATCGATACACTGGCTCGCGAAGATGGGCGTATCGGAGCAGAAGATTTCGCGTATAACGAATAAAAGATAGGTCAATAGAGGTCAATAAAAAGGACCAAGGCCATGACATGGAACGAATAAAAGATAGGTCAACAGAGGTCAACCAAAAGGACCAAGGCAATGACATGGACAAATTATGTTCGAATGTGATACCAATTGTGGAATATTCTCATTCGTATGGTATCATCAAGGTGGGTGGGACGCGACGCTTAATTACAGTCAATTCGGTGACAGTCGGACGTAGGTTTTTAAATCGGGAAGATGATAGCTCGTAAAGTTGTTAACAAAGAGAGCAAACCACACTATCCAATGTTGACCACAGCTCATTCGTCCCGAGCTACCAAGTGACAATACAAGTGGCAAAGACCGTTTCTTAATTAATTTGACTGGACAGTCTTTTTTATTTGCCGCAAAATTACTACGTGGAATTTTGCGGCAAATGTAATTTTTCCGAGAAGACGTCAAAAGACGAAATCAATGGATGGTAGGCAAACTAAGATATTCCATCTAGTAATTTCGCGAGAACAAATTCAGCCCGTGGCGGCGAATCGCGTGCTTGACTAGCGATCCCAGTTCTTTGACAAGTGTTGAAAGGGACGGGAGTTTAGCTGTTTTGATTTGTGGATTTACGCAATTAAAAGAAACAGAACGCAGAATTATTAAGTTCCAACTAATAAATTGAAGTTCGGGGAGCACGTTGAGGTAAGAAAGCTGGTCTTAGTGGTCATTTTATCGCCCGCTTAGCTTTTCTGGCTGATGGAAAATTATCTGGAGTTAGCCTTGATGGCTAATCCTGGTGGTCATTTTACAAAATGTGTGGCTGACGACAAATTATCAGGAGTTGGCCTTGGTGGATGGTCTTGGTGGCCATTTTTACAGCCTGATTAGCCATTTAGCCTTCTTTGGTAGTTTACGGTAGTTTGCCTGCGTAGCTCACACTAATTTGTGGTTGCAAGCTTAGCTAAACAGTTAGATGGTTGCAAGTTTAGCTAAACAGTTAGATTTGTAAGTGAAATAGTGTAAGGTAGAGGGTTGAGATTAGTGTTTGCTAAAGTATACTTACAGTGTTTGCATAATCAAGCCTGATTGGCTGAATGTTAGCATATTATATGCGACCGAGAATAAGCTAAATGTTACACCCCATCCTCATCCCCGGGGCAACTGACCCTGTCTGAGTGAACTCTTTTCACGTGGGACTGGGTGGTGGGGGGTGATATTTTTGGTGATTCATTCTAGTAAGATATTTCCATCTCTGACTCGTCCGGGATTCACCCCTCACCGCCTGGGTCAGAAAATACCCGTGGAGGGATGACATGGGCAAAGGCGTTGGTGGCTGAAAACATATGTGGCTTTGGTGGCTGAAAGAATTAGGCTTAAATATTGAAAGCATTTCTCTCGTAGCTTAGCGTTGTAACTGATTGATATTTGCTGAAAGTATTTTTGTCTCGGTTATCAGAATTGCCTTGTTTTGATGTGTAGCTCAAGTTGTCTTTGTGCTTGAGCATAGCTTAACTTGGTGAATGCGCATATTTGTGACTGTTGGTGGTAGTTTTGGTGAACTCAAGTAAATATTCTAGCGGTCGCAAAGAGTAATCTTAGTAGGTCTCTGGAGATAGATTGCTTTTGGAGGCTGAAGGCAACCCGAAGAAGTGAATATTCAAAATGAACCTGTTTGGCAGTGTGATAGCATGTCGCATGCAGTCAAGAATAAGCTAAATGTTACACCCCATCCTCATGCCCGGGGCAACTGACCCTGAGTGGACTCTGTTCACGCGATACTGGGTGGTGGGGAGTGATATTAATGGTTATTGATTCTGGTAAGAAATTCCTACTCGGACTCGTCAGGTGTTCACTCCTCACTGCCTGGGTCAGTTATTACCCGTGGGCTAATGATATGGGCAAAGGCTTTGGCGACTGATAGATATTTGCTGAAAATATTTGGTCTTGGTTATAGAATTGCCTTGTTTCAATGAGTAGCCTGAGCGTAACTTAACTTGGTGAATGAACGTGTGAGCGACTGTGAGTGATTGTCTTGGCAACTCCAAGTACCTACGCTGGTGGCCGAAAGTACATCGCCTTGGTGACCGAAGGTTGTTTTCCCATGGTAGTTTAGGGTATATCGCCTGGGTGTGTGAAATGGTTGCGCTGAATATCTTGTATCTTGGTAGCTCAAATAGTCTGGAAGGGGAAACCTGGTTCCGAGCTTTGATAAATGGAAGGTGTATTAGTTTTAAAACAACAAATGTTACCTTGCTGTCATATGGTTCGCCGAAGTGGATAAAGGGGTTTGGGGGGTTTGTGAGTGTATGGTAATAGAAGAAGATTTTGTCAGCTAGCAATGTGTATGACATGCCGGTCATGTCGAGAACCTGACGCTTGATCTGTGAGGTATAGATTTTCCTCTCGCTATACTCAAGTCACAAGGAGTGCAGAGCGCAGTGATATGGAATACAATACTATTTCAGTCATATCGCGACGAATCAACTAACCAGCCAAGTTGCGTTTCTGCTGCTTCAAGAAGAAATCTTTGAAGCAAACTGGAACCAGATACCCTCCATCCACCCTATAAAACACCGAGGACAGCTCACAAAACACAGACGGGACGCTTATACATGGTGCAATAAAGACAAGTGACATTACAGTGCTAAACATCACATTATCAAGTTCCTGTTGTTTATCAGCAAAACTGTGGTTCTCAGTGCAGTCCCTTGTTATAATGGAGCAGCAGGAGAGTATAAATGAATATTAATATCATAATTAATAGCCGACCAATAGCAAGTCCCTGTGATAAAGATCTACGCGAGAATATTGATCATGTACTACATGTACCCGGTATCTGTATACTCCATTGTTATACTTTCAGATTGAATAAAAGTTGTCCATTTCGTTATTATAAGTCTTTCGCGATTGAATACATTCAATATTTCTTTACCGTTTTATACATTTAGAGGCATTTTCACCATCGCTAGGATATTTTGGTCACAACGGTATGCCATATGTGGGATATGATAAAAACTGAAACATGGAAACAAGATCTTGGCCCAGTTGCTTGAACGACTGAGTATCATAAACTAATGTCGCTTTATCGAAGCTTAACAATAATAATGAGACCGAGTCACCTGTCAACCACACGCGAGAGGGCTGTGCTGTCGGAACTTCGATCGATTCACATGCACATTGCTTGTATTTGTTCGTCGGATTGGCGAGGAAATTCCAGGAAAACACTCCAACAATGTTCATTATTTTGAGTCATAGACCCAGCCGGAATCTTCACCTGTTTATTTGACAATCTGATTCGCTCTCTGGTATAGATTTATCGGTTCTGAATCTGTCAGAAATGCGTTAATAAAATTTCAAACTTGACGTACCGGTACTTAATTCTGAAGTCCACTATTGAAAGTATACCGGCAAAAAGACTTAAAAAAAAACAAATAAATACAATGTTGAAAGAAAGGCGGAACATGCAGGGTTAACGGTATTTCTGTGGATGAAAACTGACTATGAAATTCCAGTGTGATGATGTACGGCAACGAAGGTAGTTCGTCGTCGGCAACAGTATGAGGCTTGTTTTGCTTGGTGTAAAGAAAACCCTGAAATTTTCGTAGCACAAATGTAAAAGTCACCTACATGTTTTGTGTCAGATAGGTGCATCGCATTGCTTTACGCCTCTGATGTGAGAAGATTGTATATTTTTAGTAGAATTAAGCAACACGTTTCATTTTTTATTATTTTAGGATTCATTAAAATATGGGGTGACTACTGTATCCGAATCAGTATTTTACACATATCTGAGGCTGCATTTCAGATATGAGTATATATAGCATAAAGGATGGATATTTGAAGTTATACTGTTGCCGCAAAGGAAGATTTAGTTCTGCTTTATTTCACGTACCGATGAAATTTTGTCTGACCACCCTACTCCGGACGTTTACACTGGATGTGACATCACTTATACAGTCACCCACAACTCAGGTTCGGCCAGCAATGCGCGTGTCCAACGAATAAATCACTATGTCATTTTGTATATTCATGATATCACTAAATATTCATGACGTCATTCTCACATTTGCATGTATTACTATAAACAGGTATAAATCGCTATAGTAGCCCCCTAACTACTCCTATACTGAAATGAGAATGTTGATATTCGTGGTTGTGGGTCAGCGAGATCATTATTAGTGAATATAAAATGATTAATCCTTTAAAATTAGAGATTTACTGTGTTTCTGGTAATATTAATCAATAACGGAATAACAAGAATGGCGTTATAAAAAAAAACCATGTAGACATAGGTATATGGAGCCATCTTGGATTACGTACCTCAGTGAAAATCAATACCAATGGCCATCTAACTGATGACAAGCACCTTCTCAAGTTTGAAGTCGATTGGTTGAGTTGTTTTTTAAAATATTATGTTTACATACTACCTCAGTGAAAATCAATACCAATGGCTGTCTAACTGATGTGAAGCACCGTCTTGAGTTTGAAGTCGATTGGTCAAATTGTTCTCGAGACATTGCGTTCACAAGATGTGGGATGGGCAGAATCCAATATGGTCAATGGCAGCCATCTTGGATTACGTACATCAGTGAAAATCAATACCAATGGCCGTTTAACTGATGTGAAAAACCTTCCCAAGTTTGAAGTCGATTGGTTGAATTGTTCTCGAGACATCGCGTTCACAAGATGTGGGATGGGCAGAATCCAATATGGCAATGGCAGCCATCTTGGATTACGTACCTCAGTAAAAATCAATACCAATAGCCGTCTGACTGATGTGAAGAACCTTCCCAAGTTTGAAGTCGATTGGTAGAATTATTCTCGAGATATCGCGTTCACAAGATGTGGGACTGACAGAATCCAATATGGTCGATGGCGGCCATCTTGGAGTACGTACCTCAGTGAAAATCAATACCAATGGCCGTATAACTGATGTAAAGCTCCTTCTCAAGTTTGAAGTCGATTGGTCGAATTGTTCTCAAGATATCGCGTTCACAAGATGTGGGACCGACGGACGGACGGACGGACGGCTAGCATTTCCAAGTCCTCTCACCACTCGTGGCGGAGGACAAAAATGTATATATTCCACGTGTGCAACAGCTTTATCTAATCGCTGGAATATATGCATAAATAAATCAAAATATTCAAATAAAATGCGTGACTACTACAATAATAAAACCGTTTTTTAGTGCGAAATATGGTAATGCAGGTGTGATCAAGTCTCCTTGCTCAGGTACATGATAGATATGGGTAACGCGTTAACAATGGTATAATATTAAATGCATTTATGAATAAATGTATTTCTAGCTAATGTAGACTTTAAATATAATGAAATAGATTACATACATGTAGTTTCAGTTCTACTTTGTCAGCTAAGAGCTTATATAAACGATTCAGAGTTTCCGGAACAAACACACAAGTGCTGAGGTGAAAGACAGTTTATTTCGTTGAATTCGAATCCGGTTTTTATGTTAAAAAGAAAATGCCTGTCCTCTTGACATGTACGGTTTGGGAACTGCATTTACGGACTCTACTATGAAAAGCATTATAACTAAGGCTGTGACTCCTTTCGCACCCGTTTTCTTGAAATGGTAGAATAATTTGATGCATATATTTACCCATTTTTACACCGGTGAATTGTTAAAAATCGGTCCAATGCTATAGCTGCAGGAGCTGAAGATGGAGAAGACGAACCATAAAATTACACCGAGAGTCGCCTGTGAATGCACCTGTCGACTCGACGAAGTGATTCTGTTGTCTCTAAACGAAGAGGAATTACACAGGCTTTCAATCTCCAAAAGCATTATCTGTATCAGTGTATTGAGTATTGACCTAGTATACATGGTTATAGCCTATATATTCGACGCACACACCCGCTATACTCCAGCAATAGGCCTACATCTTGGGCGACCCACGGCTATGATGACTTATCCGCGCATGTTGTTTATGTTAACAAGCTGTATCATATGTGTAATTTGTTCTCTTTTTTCAATTTTTCTGCCTGGTAATACCGGTGTGATGATCGCGGATTCGGATATGAGAAAGTAATTTGTATGCCGTTTATGCCGTTTTCTATACATGACCCTTGGTGTGAGACGGTCCCTTTTCTACGTTAGAGCATAGATATGTGGGGTGGGGTGGGGGGAGGAGGGGGAAAAGAGGCGTAAAGGGCATCTCAGCCTTTTATACCGGATTCCTATGTGTATATTTGAAGATTTACACTCCCGTGCGATCCCAATAACATAAAGAAGAATACAGAATCCAAGCGGGTGTGTATTTGATTCAATGAACAGAGCCTATAATAACAAATGATGCCCTGAGAACCATCCGAAATGCATTTCACAAGATAGACTTATGTTTATAACAGTCAAGAGCATTAAACATAGCACTGATAAGTTGAATACTATACTGTATACTTACGGTCTAACTCGTGCTGGGGTGGCCAGAGCCGTCATTATGCTTCAAACATTTGACGTATAATCAGTACATGCGCTCACCTTAACAACGCTATTTCAAGTATTTCAGTAGATATCAAGTGGTTTGCTGTTTAGTCTATTTCCGTCGTCACGCACTGTTTACATTTGTTGTATTGCAGGTCCAATCTGCGCAACATGGCCGCTGGTTGAAGGCCTGTACAATTTTATTTTCTGATTGTACTTTTTAAAGCAGAAAAAATGAACGCTGCTTATTAACATCATTGAAAGAAAATTTTATTCTTCATTTGCCGTTAGAGCTTAAGAAAAAATATGAATAGGATTCAATATGTCTACATCAAATGGATGAACAAATACACGTGAAGAAAGTGACAATCAACAGGTTTGTAGTAGCCCAGGCTAGCGTGAAGGACTTCACCCACCATATCTTTAAACTTTGAACTCACACCGCCTCTGAACGTTATAGGTATGTAGGCTAATAATCTGTTTGACTAATATCAGAATTGTATCGTCTATTTTTGTCTCTCATTAAAGAGTAAACTGTAAAATATAAAAAATGTATACACCGGCAAACATCTGACTGGTCAGTGTTCCACGGTGACTACATTGCACTGATCAGTTGCATTTCTATGGTAGGCCGTTAATGCGAGAGCCTCGCTGATTTTAACCGCGGTGTAAATCGATCAGCCAGGCATTAATTTTCTTGACCATCGTTTACAGTACTTCGGAAATGGACATAAGTACTCCAACAATCCAGCTTGCTCTTCTACTTTCAAGTAGTATAGAAACCGCAAATTCCGTATCAAGGTGAGAGTTGTGGGCGAGCTCGGGGCCAAAAATGACTTCACCAACCGCAACATGCGGGGAACCGCGCACAGGCCAGAGACCACTATTAAAAAATAGTCCCTCTGCCCAAGAAAAAAAAACGTTTTTATTTTTTTTTTCTGTCTCTGTTGCGACGAATACTTGAAGGCCAGTGTATGTGTTTGGAGTATGATATGTGTTCGGTTTCGCTGAGCTTGATTTTAACTCGGGGCCCAATACGATGTTGCTCAGAGGAACTATTTGAGTCCCTGTGCATCGCTTTGTCAAAGCAGAGAAGCAGACGGGTCCTTCGCGCGCACTTGCAGGAGGTGCATTGTGGGATCGCGGGTGCAATGAACACTTCGGACTGAGAAAAAACTCCTAAATCACTCAAAAGACGGACTTACATGAACTCATAAAAATGTTTTTGTGAAGCAAATTATACCGTGTGGAAATGTTATCGACCGGGTTGACGCTACAGAGTACGATGGGAGGGTTCTCAAGACCGTTGGTTGAATTAACCGGTGAGGTCTTCGCGCGCAATCGCACTAGGTAAGGAGTCTTCTTGTGGACGTTTTGGCGT
>JAVTVY010055087.1:0-29633 GCA_036873755.1 Hanleya hanleyi | reverse complement strand
ACCTACATGGTATAATGGAACTGTAAAGCGTAGAGGACAAAAAATACCCGGTGTATACAATACATATCGGTGATGTTTTATTTCTTTATTTTTCTACGATGTGTGATTAATAGCAAGCGTCAGATCCGACATTCAATATTCAGCCCGTCTCGCGCATAAAAGCATTACCTCATCAATAATCGAAGGGCCTATTTCGTATGACAGTTTAGCACCAATTGAGTGAGTGAGTGAGTGAATAGGGTTTAACGTCGCTTTCAACATTTTTCCAGCTATATCACGACGGTTAAGGGAAGATAGGGAAGGGGGAAGGACGGGGGTACCTACTTGTAACAGAGCAGATCTAATGCTGCTATTTTATAGTGCTGTCCCACCGAAATATCATGCCGTAGGCAGACATGACACTCCACTCAGTCACATAATGCTGATACCGAGCGAACCAGTCCTTGTTCTATCCTCTTAATGCTGAGCGTAAGCGAGGAAGCAACAAGTTCCATTTTTCAAGTCTTTGGTATGACCCGGCCTGGGATCGAACCCTAGCACCAATTGAGTATGAAATAAAAATAACAATCCGTTAGTTTGCGAGCGCCTTACTCCTATCTCGTGAATTAGGTATTTCGAGCATTAGAAAGCGGAGATTCGTAATGAACGACAGCTGGTTACTGAATGCCGGGTTTAACGCTTGAATACCAGAGGTTGTCTCCCTTTGTCGGTGTAAGAGGCTCAAATGACGTCTCAGCACGGTTTGTCCACTTGTATGCTTCAACACATACACACTAACCCTATTTCCTAATCTAAACCATATATACTTTGATGGTTTAACCCGGACAAGGGGTAGTTGTTCTCAAACTTTAAGTTAGTGATTTAACGTCGTTTTCAACAATATTTCAGCTCAAACTTCAACATGGGAAAGGGATGGGAAATGAGAGCGGGGCGCTGCGAAGCGAGGCAGATTAACCCTTTTACCTCAAATCAGAATCCTTTATGTTGGGTTATAGAACAGGAGCCCGGGGGGGTCAGCCTAGCTGAAAAGCTAACCAATTTTGATGTGTATCACTGTGCTCCATATGTATCCCTATTCAGGGAAATGGACGTCTGCCGGGCACACCCTGGTGGGTGTGGTCAGGAGGGATCTGAGAAGGGTACCCAAAAATTGAGCTAGATCAGCTCATCAGCTAACCACTTGAAACTAATGCCAAAATGTTCAGCAGAACCCCATGTATCATGAATGACTATTGCCAGACATTTTCTGTGGTGGGGTGTGTTCGCCAGACGAAAATAACTGGTACCCCAAAATTGAGCTAGACCAGCTCAGGAGCTAACCTAATGAAACCTTTTGCAAAATGTTCAGCATAATCTCAGGTATCATGAATGACCACTGCCAGACATTTTCAGTGGTGGGGTACTCCCGCCAGACGTCCCCAAATGACCCCACCCCGAAAATTGAGCTAGATCAGCCCAGGGGCTAACCTAATGAAACCTTTTGCAAAATGTTCGGCATAATCTCAGGTATCATGAATGACCACTGCCAGACATTTTCAGTGGTGGGGTACTCCCGCCAGACGTCCCCAAATGACCCCACCCCCAAAATTGAGCTAGATTAGCTCAGGAGCTAACCTAATGAAACCTTTTGCAAAATGTTCAGCATAATCTCAGGTATCATGAATGACCACTGCCAGACATTTTCAGTGGTGGGGTACTCCCGCCAGACGTCCCCAAATGACCCCACCCCGAAAATTGAGCTAGATCAGCCCAGGGGCTAACCTAATGAAACCGTTTGCAAAATGTTCAGCATAATCTCAGGTATCATGAATGACCACTGCCAGACATTTTCAGTGGTGGGGTACTCCCGCCAGACGTCCCCAAATGACCCCACCCCCAAAATTGAGCTAGATTAGCTCAGGAGCTAACCTAATGAAACCTTTTGCAAAATGTTCAGCATAATCTCAGGTATCATGAATGACCACTGCCAGACATTTTCAGTGGTGGGGTAATCCCGCCAGACGTCCCCAAATGATCCCACCCCCAAAATTGAGCTAGATCAGCTCAGGAGCTAACCTAATGAAACCTTTTGCAAAATGTTCAGCATAATCTCAGGTATCATGAATGACCACTGCCAGACATTTTCAGTGGTGGGGTACCGCGCCAGACGTTCCCAAATGACCCCCCCCCCCCCGAAATTGAGGTAGATCAGCTCATGGGCTAACCCAATGAAACCCATCGCAAAATGTTCAGCATAACCCCATGTATCATGAATACCCACTACCTTTTGCTAGACCGTTACAGTGCACTGATGAAATGTTCAGTACAGCTTGAAATTTGTGTGCACTACAAAGTCAGATCTCTTTCCTTTGTGGATTAGGTGCACTAGTGAGTGTACATGTATATCAATTGAAAAGAGATAAGAATTCAATAACATTCAACAAAGCCGACAGAAAATAAACAGACTGCACATCTGTTCATTTATTTCTCATCATTTATATAATCCACCTCTTTCTTTTGATCTGAATCAAAGTCTTCATTCCAGGGTTCATCTTCCGAATCATCAACAGTTCAAAAACAGAGTTCACCTCTGTCGTTCTCGTCTACATGTCATCCACCTCATCCTCTTGATCTGAATCGGAGTCTTCACTCCAGGGTTCATCATCCGAATCACTCACTTCGTCAAGAGATTCTGCTTCCAAGCCAGACTCGCTATCAATGATAATTGTCTCATCACTGTCACTGTTTACCTCTGTGTTGTTACAATTTGTGAACAAACTGTCAGGTATTGCAGACCCCTGGAACCAGGTTGGCTGCAGGAGGCGGTCATTTACACACCACCCATAATCGGTTGGTGACAAACCATCCCCAGGAGATGCGGTTGTAGCAAGGGTCCACAATACCGTGACATAGTGAGTTCGGCGAATCTTCATCTCTAGTGTCCTGCGAGTAGGTGGCAGCAATGCACAGTCGATACGTTTGATGTTTGCTAGCGGATTCTCCTGAAAGACAATTCAATGTATGATTAGAGCTAAGCATTATAAATTAATGGTGATAATATTCACCCAAGTACTCTCTTAATAGAGGTCATCCATTATTATCCATCCTCAAAAGTGTACAGAGAGTACATTTGATGGGGTGGGGGTGCTCTTGTATACATTCAGTGGGAGGGAGGGGTTCTGCAAAGAGTACTCTGTGTAAGTTTTTGGAAAATCTTGATAATAATGGGTCACCCCTTATTACCTGATCAACTTTGCCAGTCATTTGCATCAGTTTGTTGTATCGTGCTTCATCGACGTCTCGAGCCTTGCTTTGTGCGTACATGCAGCACACTAAATCTGATGCAACATCGAGTCAACACTACCATGTACGTCTCCCATACTGATGAAGAGGTTGACGAAGCGTCCAGTCTTGTCCTTCTCTACAATGTCAAGGGCTTTTACTTTGCCTTTTCTGAAAAATCAAGTCATTCATAGTACGAACCATTGTCTCCCTCACCACATCATTGTTGGTTGGCGATCTGGATATTGGGTTCATGTAGCAAATTCGTTGAAGTGGCAAGGGGTCCTTGATATACTTGCTGACGAATCCAGCATGCAGTGGTGTGACAGAGCGGAAAGAAACTTCTCACCAATGGAGTCTTCAAGAATGAACTGGCCAAATTTCTCCTTAAAGAATGGGGAAAAGATCATTACTGGAATATCTTTGGAGGGAAGACGTTGCTTGCATCATACGGAGGATCCATGGTTAACATCGTTATGGACTGTGGGATGGGAAACAGCAGGAGGTACATCAATGTGACGAACATTGCTGACATTCTTGAACAGCTCAAACCCGGACTTTCAAGAGCACTGCCTGGATACCATGCCTTCACCGGGTGTGATTTCACATCGGCCTTTTACAGGTAGGCACAAGAAATTGGGGTTCCACAATAACATATGTTTTAATCTTAAAAAGACTGGCAATGAGCAGGATTGTGCTGGGAATTTAATACCGCAGATATCTCTTCTTGATGAAGCGATGGCAGACTGGCATCCTGTGAGACATCGTTGTTACAAAAATACATTTAATGGAGCAGTGGTTGAATGATTTAACTTGGAATTTGTACTGACTTGATTTTTCAGAAAAGGCAAAGTAAAAGCCCTTGACATTGTAGAGAAGGACAAGACTGGACGCTTCGTCAACCTCTTCATCAGTATGGGAGACGTACATGGTAGTGTTGACCTCGATGTTGCATCAGATTTAGTGTGCTGCATGTACGCACAAAGCAAGGCTCGAGACGTCGATGAAGCACGATACAACAAACTGATGCAAATGACTGGCAAAGTTGATCAGGTAATAAGGGGTGACCCATTATTATGAAGGTTTTCCAAAAACTTACACAGAGTACTCTTTGCAGAACCCCTCCCTCCCACTGAATGTATACAAGAGCACCCCCACCCCATCAAATGTACACTCTGTACACTTTTGAGGATGGATAATAATGGATGACCTCTATTAAGAGAGTACTTGGGTGAATATTATCACCATTAATTTATAATGCTTAGCTCTAATCATACATTGAATTGTCTTTCAGGAGAATCCGCTAGCAAACATCAAACGTATCGACTGTGCATTGCTGCCACCTAGTCGCAGGACACTAGAGATGAAGATTCGCCGAACTCACTATGTCACGGTATTGTGGACCCTTGCTACAACCGCATCTCCTGGGGATGGTTTGTCACCAACCGATTATGGGTGGTGTGTAAATGACCGCCTCCTGCAGCCAACCTGGTTCCAGGGGTCTGCAATACCTGACAGTTTGTTCACAAATTGTAACAACACAGAGGTAAACAGTGACAGTGATGAGACAATTATCATTGATAGCGAGTCTGGCTTGGAAGCAGAATCTCTTGACGAAGTGAGTGATTCGGATGATGAACCCTGGAGTGAAGACTCCGATTCAGATCAAGAGGATGAGGTGGATGACATGTAGACGAGAACGACAGAGGTGAACTCTGTTTTTGAACTGTTGATGATTCGGAAGATGAACCCTGGAATGAAGACTTTGATTCAGATCAAAAGAAAGAGGTGGATTATATAAATGATGAGAAATAAATGAACAGATGTGCAGTCTGTTTATTTTCTGTCGGCTTTGTTGAATGTTATTGAATTCTTATCTCTTTTCAATTGATATACATGTACACTCACTAGTGCACCTAATCCACAAAGGAAAGAGATCTGACTTTGTAGTGCACACAAATTTCAAGCTGTACTGAACATTTCATCAGTGCACTGTAACGGTCTAGCAAAGGGGGGGGGGGTCTCATTTGGGGACGTCTGGCGGGGGTACCCCACCACTGAAAATGTCTGGCAGTGGGTATTCATGATACATGGGGTTATGCTGAACATTTTGCGATGGGTTTCATTGGGTTAGCCCATGAGCTTATCTACCTCAATTTCGGGGGGGGGGTGGGTCATTTGGGAACATCTGGCGCGGTACCCCACCACTGAAAATGTCTGGCAGTGGTCATTCATGATACCTGAGATTATGCTAAACATTTTGCAAAAGGTTTCATTAGGTTAGCTCCTGAGCTAATCTAGCTCAATTTTGGGGGTGGGGTCATTTGGGGACGTCTGGCGGGAGTACCCCACCACTGAAAATGTCTGGCAGTGGTCATTCATGATACCTGAGATTATGCTAAACATTTTGCAAAAGGTTTCATTAGGTTAGCTCCTGAGCTGATCTAGCTCAATTTTGGGGTATCAGTTATTTTCGTCTGGCGAACACACCCCACCACAGAAAATGTCTGGCAATAGTCATTCATGATACATGGGGTTCTGCTGAACATTTTGCCATAAGTTTCAAGTGGTTAGCTGATGAGCTGATCTAGCTCAATTTTTGGGTACCCTTCTCAGATCCCTCCTGACCACACCCACCACGGTGTGCCCGGCAGACGTCCATTTGCCTAAATAGGGATACATGTGGAGCACAGTGATACACATCAAAATTGGTTAGCTTTTCAGCTAGGCTGACCCCCCCGGGCTCCCGGTCTATTATGTTGGAACCCAATATATCATTGATGATAATCACCCTGTTATAACATAAACAACATAAAATACTGTAAAAGTAGGTTTCTTGCGGATTCAATTTTTATTCACACACTTGTATATCACGAGGATGATGTTCGACATGAACTCATTTTCCTCTTTGGCATTCATTGGCACAACGATATAAATCTTACTACGTAAGAAGAAAAATAAATAGACATAGACAAACATGTTAAATATTAAATTATCCATATTTTGTTCTATTCTAAGCTTAAAATTATCAGTCGTCGGATCAGGAAATATCCCGAATTGCATTATCACGTCATTGACTTTTCTCTAAATAAGGCCACTATCAACCGCCCACAAACCATTTTTTTTCTAAATTGTGACCATTCTTGTAAAATACTGGGTGTGATTGTCATGCACAATGTGGCTTATATCTGAGCCATCAGTCTTTTCATTGGATGTATCGGTTCAGGACCACTCGTTATTATTGATGATAGCTGGAGCAAGGGTCAGTTCCCCAGATGTTTTTCTGGACAATGATTCCTGAACAGCACACCTTATACTCGGGGTCATACGTTTTATGACCACAACACCGGTCTCCACTACCTGACTTGGAGACGATAACGCCGTTACAACACGTGTCCCAGACTTTATCGTATGCTTTACCTCCACAACATTTGCTATTACCGCCAAGGTAGCCACTGCTACTACAACAGTGTCCTTTCTTAACGATCGCGTTATTGCAACACTCGTCCCACAGAGGATTGAAAGCTTTCCCGTTGCAACACTGTCCGCCATCTTTCTTCGAGATGACCTTCTGACCACAACACAATTGCCAGGACGATTCAAATGGCTTTCCATAGCAACACGATCCCTTCGCAACGATGGTGTTTGCGCAACATTCATGAGTGTGTGTGTTTAGCCATTTACCGTGGCAGCACCCTTTTCCGCTCTTTGCTGAAATGACATCGCGCCCGCAGCAAGATTGATATAACGCGTCATATGCCTTGCCATAACAGCAGTGACCTTTCTGAACGATAGTGTCGGAGCAACATTCCTGAGTGTTTGACTTATACCAATGACCATTGCAGCATCCCTGTCCCTTCCTGGCTGAAATGACATCGCGCCCGCAGCAAGATTGATATAATGCGTCATATGCCTTGCCATAACAGCAGTGACCTTTCTGAACGATAGTGTCGGAGCAACATTCGTGAGTGTTTGAGTTAAACCAGTGACCATTGCAGCACCCCTGTCCCTTCCTGGCTGAAATGACATCGCGCCCGCAGCAAGATTGATATAATGCGTCATATGTCTTGCCATAACAGCAGTGACCTTTCTCAACGATGGTGTCGGAGCAACATTCGTGAGTCTTCGAGTAAAACCAGTGGCCATTGCAGCACCCCTGTCCCTTCCTGGCAGAAATGACATCGCGCCCGCAGCAAGATTGATATAATGCGTCATATGCCTTGCCATAACAGCAGTGACCTTTCTGAACGATAGTGTCGGAGCAACATTCGTGAGTGTTTGATTTAAACCAGTGACCATTGCAGCACCCCTGTCCCTTCCTGGCTGAAATGACATCGCGCCCGCAGCAAGATTGATATAATGCGTCATATGTCTTGCCATAACAGCAGTGACCTTTCTGAACGATAGTGTCGGAGCAACATTCGTGAGTGTTTGATTTAAACCAGTGACCATTGCAGCACCCCTGTCCCTTCCTGGTTGAAATGACATCGCGCCCGCAGCAAGATTGATATAATGCGTCATATGTCTTGCCATAACAGCAGTGACCTTTCTCAACGATGGTGTCGGAGCAACATTCGTGAGTCTTCGAGTAAAACCAGTGGCCATTGCAGCACCCCTGTCCCTTCCTGGTAGAAATGACATCGCGCCCGCAGCAAGATTGATATAATGCGTCATAGGCCTTGCC
This sequence comes from Hanleya hanleyi, assembly GCA_036873755.1. Classification (NCBI taxonomy): domain Eukaryota; kingdom Metazoa; phylum Mollusca; class Polyplacophora; order Lepidopleurida; family Hanleyidae; genus Hanleya; species Hanleya hanleyi. The sequence continues at coordinate 21,688 of JAVTVY010055087.1, read as the reverse complement.
ATAACAGCAGTGACCTTTCTCAACGATGGTGTCGGAGCAACATTCGTGAGTCTTCGAGTAAAACCAGTGGCCATTGCAGCACCCCTGTCCCTTCCTGGCTGAAATGACATCGCGCCCGCAGCAAGATTGATATAATGCGTCATATGCCTTGCCATAACAGCAGTGACCTTTCTGAACGATAGTGTCGGAGCAACATTCGTGAGTCTTCGAGTAAAACCAGTGGCCATTGCAGCACCCCTGTCCCTTCCTGGCAGAAATGACATCGCGCCCGCAGCAAGATTGATATAATGCGTCATAGGCCTTGCCATAACAGCAGTGACCTTTCTCAACGATGGTGTCGGAGCAACATTCGTGAGTCTTCGAGTAAAACCAGTGGCCATTGCAGCACCCCTGTCCCTTCCTGGCAGAAATGACATCATGTCCGCAGCAACTTTGCCATTTGGCGTCATATGCTTTCCCGTAACAGCAGGACCCCGATTTTACAACAACACCGCCGCAACAGTCGGACCATTTTTTATCAAAGGTCTTTCCTTTACAACAACCTTGACCACTCTTTTTCGAAATAACCTTGTTTCCACAACACTGCTGCCAAGAGAGTTCAAACGGAGTTCCGTAGCAGCATTTGCGGCCTTTTCCGAGAATTTTCCCGCCACAGCATTTCTTGGCTTTCTTGTTGTAACCCGTGGATCCACAACAGCTAGTGATGCCACCGCTCTTCTTCTGGAGTTGCCCATTGCAGCACAAGAAACCGGGCGGTACGAAAGGGAATGCGCCGCATTTTTTTCCTGAAAAACATAACAATTTTATTAGAAATATGCGTGGATCACCGGAAACAGTTAGTCGGACAACTAATAACTTTTATACTTTGTCACCACGATTCCTCAAGATGTAGTCTTTCAAAATAACGACTTGTGGGCCAATCTTATCTTTCCGAATTCTCAAATGATTTTTCTTATAAATTTATAATACAAATGGATTTAAATACTTTTTTTTCCCTCAAATACAAATTTACTTGAAAGGCATAAGTTTTCGGAATTCTTCAAATTTGGCAAGGATCTCATTGGTAACAAGACGCATCGGTACGGAATTAGACCAACTCTATCTTTATTTTATAGACTGGCTTGGACGAGCTCCAACGTTTCGAATATAAACCACCATCATGTTAACGGGGAATGTTACTAAACATTTTCGACACTAGTCCACTACCGCAAAATTTCCGATTAACAGCACAATAATTCAGCAAGAATATATATTTTTTGTGCGATATTGTTACTCTGATACTTCGCCATTCTATTCTCACTTTAACTGCGAGGAAAGAAATAATTGCAACTGCGCGTGACTCACTGTTCTTGTTGAGGAAATTCAAGGAAATAACCAAGCTTTTGTATAGAGAAGAGTACAGTGCTGTGTGTGAATTTTAACTGATATTGTGTGACAAAGTCAGCAAGGTGAATTTCAATACTACATCGGACAAGTGACAATATAACAATGATACAGCCCTAAAAGCATTCCTATCACTTTTTGACTTGAGATTATGAGTTTGCAAAAATGCAATTTCTTGAGAACAGACAGACCTGCCTGCCAAATCTAGCATAGCTTGAGAGAAACTCATTATTGATCTTAGTTTGAGCCAAACAGATGAAATCCAGGTAAATTCAATCTTAAGACAGTAGATCACGATCGAGCTTTTAGAGTGAAAATTTGCTTAAAAGTTTAGTTATGGCTCATTAGTGGGAAAAATGGGGGGTCACCATGGTTATTGACAAAATACTGCGAGATGTGTCGGAGTTTCCGGCGAATGGCTATACCACTGGATTAATGAGGAAATAGCACTATTTTCTGGTTTGAATCCTACTTTTCTCAACTTTCCAACGTCAGTCTATTTGAATTACCATATAATGTGAAATTGATACACTCCTGGGGGAAATATGAAATAATTTTTTTTTAAACAGCTGTATAACTGATAAATTCAGCCTTTTCCATCCTATTTCCGGGAGGGGTGGAGGTGGGGAATTGTGGTGGAGATGGGAAATATTTTGGGGTTATTTGCAAGGCATTTACAAAGTTGCATTTTGGCCAGCAGTGAATACGGAACAAGTTTCGGGAGAACCGCAAGCATCATATATGCCAACCGTCCAACAGATTAATCTGAGAGGCCCAAATTTTGGTCAAAACTATTTGACTTTGTAGGGACTGGTAATACGAAAAATGGATCTGTTTTGCTAGATATCAATCTTCTGTTTACTTTTATCCTATTTTAATGTGTCAGGACACTAATAATAGGATATTCAGTCTGTTTCGAAAGAGTTAAAAATCACCCACGTTATGGCTCCGTAGACAATGTGATCTGGTCCCTTAAACAATATCGTGGCAAAGACCAAGTGGGTGTTAACAATAATTATACATAAAAACGCACCTCCTGATGGCACCCAGATGGCAGGACGTCTGATGGGTTTCTCGGTTACTGGTTTTGGGCGGTAGAAATCGGGTTCCCTGTGTGGTGGCGGCGGAGGTGGTTGGTGTGGATTGCTATTACCCTTGCCAGGAACAGGAACAAACACCACACTAGGAGACTTCCTGCCAGTCTTGGCATCGCTGGGGTTAGCTATCCAGATCTGTGGGACGCCATCTCCCATCTTTATCCAGCAGAAAAGGCCGAGCAGACCCAACAGGTACTGAACACGAGTCATCGTTGCAACAGTCCAATATCGCCTTAAACCTGTTTGTAAAAAAAGAAACCGAAAATCTTAGCAACTTTTACACGTTCACCAACAGTGGCAATGGTTTGTCTATCCGGTGTTTATATGACACCTCAAACCAAAAATATATTTTCACACAATATATTAAGATGTTTGCTGTTTGAAGGAGACAAGAATGATTTTGGTTTGAAGTGTCATATGTTACAATACAAAATCATCCCTATAAATTCATCAAATATATCAAAATCAATCATAAATCGATTTGCATGCAATTGAAAATCTCAGTTTTTCGAGGCCGATATTTCAATATGTAAAGTTCAGAAAAAAATGTGAGCTGGCATTTTTTGAATAGAAAAATAAATCGGCCTCAGCACCGTCACAAACAAAGGAGTTTTTCGGATATAAACGTCACATCATTTACTATGTAAGATTATCTCGATACCCTTTCAGTTTTTACTGAATGTAACTACAAACAAATATATGTTATATATATAAATGTACATATTTTGTACACATGCAACTTTACAGTTTACTTTACGCTGATCAATAACAGAGCAAGCTAATGTATAGATACTTAATAGTCCACACTTACCAGTGACAATCCGATTACTCCACCAAAGTCAGACTGTATGTTCTTCTTGTCGAGTGAGCGATGAATTGTCAGAACAGAAGCAAAGTTTGTTTATTTATACAATTTTTTGATGCGATCATTGTCCTAGAAAATCGAGTTCACCAGGATATAAACACTAGGGAGCGGTATAAAAAAAATGTTTTTGTTTTAAAGCGCTGGGGGCAAATCTGACGTTTTTTAAACGTATTCTCGCGTATATTATTTGTAAAAGAAAACTCTCGTCATAGCCGCGTAAGAGCTACGTGACAAGAATGTATCCACCCTAATTAATGTGATTCAATTAAAACTTTGAACGCTTGAACACTCTAAATAAATGTCGTTTTTGATCCATGCATTTTGACCTTTAATATATGCTTTCAAGTGTAGAATCAAAAACATTAAAGGTGTCTGTAGATGTTTTGCGAGACTTGACTGGAGGACAGATGATCTATCTACCTCATACTTGGGACTTTCTCATTGGACAACGTAAGTTCATTAAGTAACTTGAACAACACCAACGCAAGACTGGGGACCTAATTAGAGACCGGGTTGGTAAAAATATTTCAACTAATGAAGTTAAATGTCACGAGCCCTGGGCTAATTTTACTCAAAATGGAAGTATGCTTATTAATAAATGTGAACCCGGAATTGGCGTTTATTGGATACAATCTTAAATAAACTGGACAACATTAATTGATAAGAAGAATAGGTGACATCGTATTTAGTGACATCTATAGTAACGTAAACGAGAACGATGGGTTATGCATGATTGAATACTAACTAGGGTTACTACAAAGGCCAGCGATGCACAACACACGAACAGAAATAGGATATGTTAACTCAGTCGCAGTGAAAAACAAATTAATTGAAATGTAACTAGCGCAAAACCAGTCCTGTGGACGGAGAATTGCATTTTCTGTCCCTATTCATAGACCTACATTGAAAGGTTTCCAGGATGATAATATCGTCCTGCATATCTTTCAATGGCGCAGATAAACTTGAATATGTTAAAATATGTTAATGTACAGATCATGGATCCTGGCTGCGTCCTTGAATGCGTATATCTCCTACCCCATAGCTCTGCTGACAAAGTTGTTCTATCTTCCAACCAAAACAGTTCCCGGTCCCCGTTGGGTGTTTGAAGCCCTTTTTTTATTTCAGTTTTATTTCGTTCACCCCCCAGAAACCAAAACTGTGAGCTTACCGGCGATAACTTTATATTCCCGGTACCAAAGCTGGCGTTAAATTTCCTTCCACCTTTTCTCACTTTTGGGACCCACCCTCGATACTGTGCTAAGCACATTTCGATGACGTCACTGGTAGAGCCACACATATTACCATGGTGGGGGAGGGGGCATATGTATTCATGAATATGGGCATACGTTGGAGTTTTTCTTTTCAAGCATCACTTTCCTTTATCCACTCACTACCCACTTTTGTTTTCAAGTATTTTTTATCAAATGTGAAACATGTACAATCGGAAACCAGGTCTTAGTGGTGATTGGTGGTGTACTGAAACATTCAGAACGGTGGAAAATTCTCAGCAATTGTCTGTCGTACCATACTATTTTACAAAAACGTTTTATATATTTTACAGAACTCCACTCTCGACTCGCCCCTACCCCACCCTCTCTCTCCCGTCCGCTCTGGACTAATGAAAGACCTCTGATTTGACTGAAATTGTAGTTTAAGGGCGGCTTCCCATTCGGATTTCGCGGCCCATCAACTCAATGTTTTATTTGAATTTCGCGGTACATTTCTTTGTTTATTGAATATCTTTTCCAGCGTTAAATATATAAATAAATAAATAAATAAATAACAATGAGAGATTAGTAGGAGATATAAATAGAAGTAAATAAGAATCGCTATGTACAAGTTCGTAAGTCTCTTTCTGGTTTTTTTGGTTAAGTTGTACTAGTAAATATGAGTTCACTGTAGGCCTAATCGCGTGGATGATTCCTTTGTCTTGGTACCCCTTTGTACGCACAAAGCCGTCCAGAAAAAACTGGGAGAACCATGGGCGTCTTCAGGATTTTTCGGATCGACTTCCCTAACGACGCCCTTGGGAACAGGGTGGGTTCTTCCAGAAATCTGTGCCTGTAACAATTGCTTGGAGTGTGTATTGGGGCACAGGACGGCAGGTCTACGTCCTATATTGCGTGAAAGTCAAAGGATCATATTCTGTGTTAAGGCGTCAGTTCGGTGTCATCTATGGGGTAGCGTGTCGGTGTGGTTTAGGATTTGGTGTTCTGGTTCTGGAGGTTTCTTGTTGTGCGGCGATGTTGGTATTCTTGTGATCGTCACCCGTCTTTTGTTTTTAGTCTTGTCCAGCCCGTCTTTGGTCTTCGGTGTGCCGTGCGGTGCTGTTTAATAATTTTTGTCGTCATCATTGTTCTGTTTCATGTCTGGTCTTGTTCGTCTGTGGTCTTCAGTGTGCTGTGCTGTGTTGAGGCGTTAGTTCGCTGACATCTATGGGGTAGCGTGTCTGGCGTGATATAGGGTCGGAAGACCTCTTTCAAGAGAACGTAATGTATAGGCTGTTGTTCATTTGATGTTCACGACCAATGCGAGAGATATCAATTATCAATTTGTCTTCACGTTCAGTCATTCGCCCCCCTGATTCCTTGACTATCCTGTCAAAGTATCACGTCCTTCCGACCAAAAGTGTCCGACCTTTGTTAAGGTAATCCACTGGAGGTTTCCTGACAAAGTATACCATGCACCATCTCTCCACCAAAACTGTGTCCGTTCAAGAGTGACATAAATAGGCTCATATGTTCTATAGTACGTACGTGTATAGATATCAATTTCCTGGTCACAAACGGGCATTACATGCGCTGCTCATTAATTTATTTGGGTCCTAAGCCACTTTGCCCAACACCATAGGTATCACGGCCTTCTAACCAAAGAAATTTTTGCTCCCAATTGGGCTTCACATGCGCTTTTCAAACTTTTCATTGTAAAAAAAAAAAAAAAATACCTCGTTAACCACAGAAGCCAAAATAAAATCACGATGAACTTTCACGACCTTTCGACCAAAACTGTAGCCGTACGGGTCAGACAAACAAACAGAGATGGTTGGTAGATTTATAGTAAGATATATTACCGGTACTCTATATATATAGAACTACAAATGCCAGCGATGTGTTTAAACTTTTATATAAAAAATACTCTTTGTTCCAGATGGTATTCTAATATGTTAATACCTGATATTTGTATACAATATTAAAATGATACATCATGCCCGAACAGGCAAAGGATACGTGATGCTTTGATACGAGTATCTCCTTTGTGTGTAATGGCAATGCAGTTGATCTTTGTTTCCGAATCAAAACCTGCCAAATCGTATGTTTCTTTAACTTTACAAACTGAGCTATCAGCCTCGAAACTCGACCCCCCAAATATATTGGGATCACGATTTTATCAAAATATGTCCCCTAAACTAAGATTTTCTCTGGTAAAAAATCTGATCCCTCAAAGTAAATTACGTTTTCACACAATCTATTAAAAATTTGGTTATTTGAAAGAACCAAGAATGGTTTGGTTTGATGTGTCATATTTTTGATACAAGAGAAAATTCCCTTTGCCTCAAAGATAACAACATCGGCCTCATCACCTCATCGCCCCTGGTAATCACCTCATCACCCCTGGTCATCACCTTTTCAATATGAAGTCCTTGTTATTTCAGGGATATTTTTCGTTGAATATCCCAGAGGATTGATGAAGGGATATACTCCCTGCCTATCACGCTATTCAATAGACTGGATAAAAGACACGTCAACTCCTTTTGATCTCATCCTTGGTCTGTCATTTTTATTAATTAGCATCGTCTGGGTTGGGTCTCTGCAGATTGGAAACCTGCGGTTTTATCATTTCAACGCGCCCTTATTCTATATACGTCACTGTTTATCTTATTTTCTCAGCTTCAAGCGATCGTCCACCAGGAGCATCTTCCATTGGCTGGGTTGAACCAATAATATGGGCTGAAGTGCTTTCCAGTCCCTGAGACAGCTAGCCCCTGCGACGGTCTTGGGGGTTGGACGGCCCAGGCCAGAAAGCGGAATAACACCTGCCGGGTGCTCCAAACCGGTGTCAGGGCTAAGAATGTCCGGTGGCTAAGAGTGTCCGGCTCATATTTTCCAACCCAGCTCGGACATTTTTCTTCACATTGGGGATTAGTTAACCACAACTGTTCCTATCAATAATGCCTACGGTTGGTTGATCAACCGAAGGCATTATTGATAGGAACAGATGTGGCTAGGGATTAGTGTCCTTTCTTGCTTGCAATAGAAAAGAATATGAAAAAGACACTAATCCACAGGACATTCTTATTCATCACACCGAAACTGAGTTCATCATTAACTAATTAAGGCATGCCATTACCTTGATTGCTTGCGTGAAAATAATCAGTCTCTTGAGTGAAAATACTCGTCGTAGAAAATGTACACTATCATTAAGTTTTACGCCAAAGTAGGGTGGGGGAGCATTTACGTACACTTCGTCATGCATAAGATGGCTTGCGAATCGTGTGTCTTCATTATCGCGGAGCGATATCCGGTACTTCACCGGATTCTGTTCGGCCTTCATCCGACGGAGAACAGACTAGAGAAATCTGATAAATTACAGGTTTTCATACCACTTCGGTAACAGATATTGCCTGGGCTTACAAAAGATATAGGTATGAATAACTTTCGTATCACCCAAGAGGCGCTGTAGATCTGTAATTTTGAACAAGTAGGGCAGCACATGACTCGAAAATGGCGGATTACGTTGAGGTTACGTCGATAGACTTTAGCTGATTGGCTGACGAAGTCGCGTGGTATTGATTTCAGGAAATTCCCTCTTGCAATTGCCGAAAGTAGGCTGAGAATGGATACACACGATCCCAGGGTCAGTCTTACCGCGTATAGATGACCCAGATGATTACAGGTTGGGTGGGGGTGAGGGAATCTGCGAATCACGGATAATCGTGGCCATAAGGATGCACGGGTTTTTTCTGCTACAGAAATTACAATTTGGCATGGAATTTATTTTTAATGCCTAGTGAATATTGGAATAAAAATGGATAGAAAATGATCGAAACACTTATTTCTGGTGGACCACATTAGCAGAAAGTCGTGTCAACTTAATGTTTTGTCAAATTTGGATGAGATCTTGTAAATCAGATTTGCAGGTTCGTTCACATGAAAAAGGCAAACTAGAGTCACTTGTCAAGGAACTTGGTGTTATTTTTGCGTCCGAACCTTAAAAGACATATTGAAAACATGCACAGTAAATCTTTTAAGATTAACGGTCATTTCAAACTAGACTACTCTGTGAATATTTTAACTCAGTAACTTCATTGTATATATCTCTCTTATTAGAAGGCGACTTTGGTCTTCACATTGTAAAGATTTGTCAAGGACGGGTGATAATAATAATCATAATTTAATGCTTCACGGCATGGCAACAGTCGACTCGCAGGACCATTGCTCAGAAACAGGGTAGCACTTCGGCCCCTAATGGTTCATATTCAGTTATGGATGCTGCAAGGCGGATACTACAGTCAGGTAAAGGTTTAGGGAGTGCAACATGAGCTGAATAGTTCAGAGAAATTTGGAAAAGTTGCTGCATCCCACCTCTTCGATAATAAATGCATCGGGGCCCGTTTTGCAACACGAACTGTTCATCAGACCGGGTCACTGTTGGAGTAACTCTCTCATTGTCCGAGTTTGTAACCTCCTATACTGTCCGTGTAACTCTCTCATTGTCCGAGTTTGTAACCTCCTATACTGTCCGTGTAACTCTCTCATTGTCCGAGTTTGTAACCTCCTATACTGTCCGTGTAACTCTCTCATTGTCCGAGTTTGTAACCTCCTATACTGCCCGCGTAACTCTCTCATTGTCCGAGTTTGTAACCTCCTATACTGTCCGTGTAACTCTCTCATTGTCCGAGTTTGTAACCTCATAAACTGTCCGTGTAACTCTCTCATTGTCCGAGTTTGTAACCTGCTATACTGTCCGTGTAACTCTCTCATTGTCCGAGTTTGTAACCTCATAAACTGTCCGTGTAACTCTCTCATTGTCCGAGTTTGTAACCTGCTATACTGTCCGTGTAACTCTCTCATTGTCCGAGTTTGTAACCTCATAAACTGTCCGTGTAACTCTCTCATTGTCCGAGTTTGTAACCTCCTATACTGTCCGTGTAACTCTCTCATTGTCCGAGTTTGTAACCTCATAAACTGTCCGTGTAACTCTCTCATTGTCCGAGTTTGTAACCTCCTATACTGTCCGTGTAACTCTCTCATTGTCCGAGTTTGTAACCTCATAAACTGTCCGTGTAACTCTCTCATTGCCCGAGTTTGTAACCTCCTATACTGTCCGTGTAACTCTCTCATTGTCCGAGTTTGTAACCTCATAAACTGTCCGTGTAACTCTCTCATTGTCCGAGTTTGTAACCTGCTATACTGTCCGTGTAACTCTCTCATTGTCCGAGTTTGTAACCTCATAAACTGTCCGTGTAACTCTCTCATTGTCCGAGTTTGTAACCTGCTATACTGTCCGTGTAACTCTCTCATTGTCCGAGTTTGTAACCTCATAAACTGTCCGTGTAACTCTCTCATTGTCCGAGTTTGTAACCTCCTATACTGTCCGTGTAACTCTCTCATTGTCCGAGTTTGTAACCTCATAAACTGTCCGTGTAACTCTCTCATTGTCCGAGTTTGTAACCTCCTATACTGCCCGCGTAACTCTCTCATTTTCCGAGTTTGTAACCTCATAAACTGTCCGTGTAACTCTCTCATTGTCCGAGTTTGTAACCTCCTATACTGCCCGTGTAACACACTCATTGTTAGAGTTTATTACCTGTATTCTAAACGTCAGTTTAACAATACATTGTTAAAGTTTGTACCTCCTAAATTATCACAACCCTCCAAACAGGATTGACTTCCATTATGCCGGATTATACACCCCTGCCATCATTCAATTAGGATGCAGCCATTTGCCAAAACATCATTTCACAAACCTAAATCTTACCAGCCCAAAAGTCCTTATCAACATACTAAGTACAAAGATATTTAATTTTTCAGAGGTGAACAATTTTTTTTTAATTTTTTTTTATTTTATAAACATTTGTCCGAGTTTGTAACCTCCTATACTGTCCGCGTAACTCTCTCATTGCCCGAGTTTGTAACCTCCTATACTGTCCGTCTAACTCTCTCATTGTCCGAGTTTGTAACCTCCTATACTGCCCGTGTAACTCTCTCATTGCCCGAGTTTGTAACCTCCTATACTGTCCGTGTAACTCTCTCATTGTCCGAGTTTGTAACCTCCTATACTGCCCGTGTAACTCTCTCATTGTCCGAGTTTGTAACCTCCTATACTGTCCGTGTAACTCTCTCATTGTCCGAGTTTGTAACCTCCTATACTGTCCGTGTAACTCTCTCATTGTCCGAGTTTGTAACCTCCTATACTGTCCGTGTAACTCTCTCATTGTCCGAGTTTGTAACCTCATAAACTGTCCGTGTAACTCTCTCATTGTCCGAGTTTGTAACCTCCTATACTGTCCGTGTAACTCTCTCATTGTCCGAGTTTGTAACCTCATAAACTGTCCGTGTAACTCTCTCATTGCCCGAGTTTGTAACCTCCTATACTGTCCGTGTAACTCTCTCATTGTCCGAGTTTGTAACCTCATAAACTGTCCGTGTAACTCTCTCATTGTCCGAGTTTGTAACCTGCTATACTGTCCGTGTAACTCTCTCATTGTCCGAGTTTGTAACCTCATAAACTGTCCGTGTAACTCTCTCATTGTCCGAGTTTGTAACCTCCTATACTGTCCGTGTAACTCTCTCATTGTCCGAGTTTGTAACCTCCAATACTGTCCGGGTAACTCTCTCATTGTCCGAGTTTGTAACCTCCTATACTGTCCGTGTAACACACTCATTGTTAGAGTTTATTACCTGTATTCTAAACGTCAGTTTAACAATACATTGTTAAAGTTTGTACCTCCTAAATTATCACAACCCTCCAAACAGGATTGACTTCCATTATGCCGGATTATACACCCCTGCCATCATTCAATTAGGATGCAGCCATTTGCCAAAACATCATTTCACAAACCTAAATCTTACCAGCCCAAAAGTCCTTATCAACATACTAAGTACAAAGATATTTAATTTTTCAGAGGTGAACAATTTTTTTTATATATTTTTTTTTTTATAAACATTTATTGATTCATTGTCACGTGACATGGGGCTTACAGGGCTTCATACCAGTGCTATACAGCTAATGAATAACATCCGACTAACAAACTTAGACTTAATATATATATAGATTATATACCGGAATGTCAAAATGAATGACTATTAACCACTTCCTGATGCATTTGTGGTCCAAAATGAGAGCGAAAATAGCATGTATAAACTTCTGCATAAATGTAATGATGCGATAAATGATGCAAATATTTTTTGAAAGTTTGTGTTGATATTCATAAAAAGTTCACATTGCCATTTCAGAGACTTCATAAAAGCAGTGCTTTTGGGCAGTTGCTATATTTCTCTGCTTAAATAAAGTATTTTGCTTGAAAGAAAACGTAATTTGGTTGATTGGTCCTTTTTTGTTAGGGGTTTAGGGTTCCTTACAAAATAGTGTCTATCAAGAAAGCAATATCTGGAACCATGGCGGACATGTTTTGGGTGAAACTCTGCCAGAATGGTTGGACTAGAGGGCGGTCGCATAAAGCACGAGGAGAAGTCACAAGCAACCTGTAAGCATCTGGGTCATCTATACACGGTAAGACTGACCCTGGGATCGTGTGTATGCATTTTCAGCCTACTTCCGGCAACTGCACGAGGGAATTTCCAGAAATCAATACCACGTGACTTTGTCAGCCAATCAGCTAAAGTCTACCGACGTAACCCCAACGTAACCCGCCATTTTCGAGTCATGTGATGTTCTACTTGTTCAATATTACACATCTACCACACCTCTTGGATGATACGAGAGTTATTCATACCTATATATTTTGTAAGCCCAGGCAATATCTGTTTCCGAAGTGGTATGAAAACCTGTAATTCATCACATTTCTCGAGTCTGTTCTCCGCCGGATGAAGGCCGAACAGAATACGGTAAAGACACACGATTGTATGCAATGAAGTCGCAAGGTCACTTATATAATTATCACCATTTACGTTGCTGATTTTTTTTCAAACAAACGATCGATAGCTTTGATTTAGTGTTGTTGTGAATAGGTGAACAGTTATTCAATAATTCGCACAATATATATATATTTTGTTTTCGTTTGTCTGACGAATACCCCAAATGCGCTGAAGTTAGTTCAACCTGTAACCATCTGGGTCATCTACACGCAGTAAGACTGACCCTGGGATCGTGCGTCGGTCGGATTGGGTGCGCACTGGGACTATATACATGTACATCCATAGGAAGAAAGACTAACCCATATTGGTGACTAATGGGTTGTGGTGCTGAACGGATGTCCAAAGTGTCATTCGCATCGTATGTCCAGTGATACGTGATACCGCACTCGAGAACTATAGAAAAGGGGCATTTTCGGACGCGCATGGGATTTCTTTTGGAAAAATGTGGGCCATATTTGGTCCAAATCTGTCGGGATTATTGTCTCGTTGTGTAAAATAATAATGGATTATACCATTGATAGAGTGAGGTGCCATCATACGCTCCGAGCCATCATGAAAACCAAGAATCATTTGGAAGAGGACATTGTGTTTCCATCAACAGGGACTCTGAAAACAGCGGTGAAAATGCGGAAACGTTGAAAGTCATGATTCCGACATCTAAATTATGCTTGCGATGTTAAGGGCCGCCATGTCGACCCTTAACATCGCAAAGCCCCAATTGGCCAAAATATCAACATCGCCAGGACAGTTTCAATGTTACGGGCCGCCATGTCGACCCTTAACATCGCATTGTGACGAATGTACGTGTCCAATATATCTTATTGAAGAATTAACCGTTTAGATGCGCATACAACCCTTAGAAAAGAGAGCAAGTACAGCGTTTTGTTTAGCTGTGACATCCGGCGCTCATTTCGCTCCATTGGACGAGAGCCAGGCACACAAATGCTGCGTGCGAACGGCTGTTTTAACCACATTAATGCAATCAGATGACATATCTGACAGTTATATACAAACTAATATCATAGATTTTACCTGGGATACAACATGCCGAAACAATATATCACAGGCTCCACCGAGACAGCGATGCGGAAATTGAATGATCAATTTATCGTGTTCGTTTTTCGCATTAATTTTACATGAAAAGCTGTCTTATAATCCTAAATTTTGATTTTAAAACTACATCTATAAAGAAATTTTGGAAACCGAATTTATTTTTTATTTTATATCAGAAAGTATTTTTGAAGTGACATTGAATTTGTGGGAAATACAAATTTTAAAAAGAAAAGTGATTTTTTTTAAATTTTACAATAACTAAGATAATTCTTTTTTTGTAATCCTGCACATATACGCTTAGAAATATATATATTATATAGACGTGTTGAGAGACAAATATTCGTGCGCGTGTAAATTGCCCGCAGCGGGTCTCAATATCCTTGTATTGTGCGTGATATGAATTCAGAATACCTTGCGCGAACACGGTGCGCACAACACCTGGCCGGGATGGATGTTTTAGCGTGTGTATAAACGTACATTATAGATTGTGAATGAACGTGACGTAAATAAAATTAATTAGGTTAAACACATTTCATTGTATTTCTTTGTAACTTGATTGGTTATGGTTAATTCTTTTTAGTTTACATATACTCATTCCTGGGCCCAGTTATTCGAGGACGGCTTAACCATAGCCCAGTTATAATTGACATCACTCCACGTTTTAGGTGCAGCATTTTATCCTGGTTGAGCGGATTTGCTCCAGGGTTGCAGCTCGGTTATAGGCCACGCTCGAACCACTCGTCCTTGTTATTAATAACAATTCCTGCTTACCGGTTCGCCCAGAACCGCATGAGGTTATAAACGTGTATTTTTGTGACGTCCTCTACCACAAGGACAAACCACAATGCTGTGGTATTATTAATAAACCAGAATGTATAACAATAAAAAGGCATTCTTTTCAATCAATAAAACAAACACTGGGGACATAATTCCATTCTATTATAGGGCTATTTAATCTATAGTCATCTTCATAAGTTCAGGTAAATCCTAAATCATCGGAGAGGGTGCTCTCTAAAAACAGTTGTGTACCAAAAATACGACTGTAACAAAATTGAACATCTACAATCACTGTGTGGCTGTGATACACAATTTGTGTAGAAAAAGTACACAAATTGTGTACTCCTGATACACATTTTTTGTAGATGTGCAATTCTGTACACAACTGTATTTTCAGAGTATACCTTGACATTTTAGGTGGTTTGGACGAGGTCGTGTGTGAGTGCTCTATCATAAAATCTCGTACTCTCTAAAAAGACTTGAGTGAAATGTACTTGTTCACTCAAACTTGAGTTACTTTTCACTCAACTTGAGTTGAAACCACTCAAGTTCACTGAACTTGAGTGGGATGAATTTCCACTCTTATGCTTGAATGAATGTCACTCAAGTTGAGTGCATTTAACTCAAGTTGAGTGAAAATAACTCAAGTTGAGTGAAAATCTCACTCAAGTATTGAGTGGGATGAATTTCCACTCTTACTTAAGTGAAATTTCACTCAAATTTTTTTAGAGAGTATATTTCATCCCCCGCGGTTGTTTTGAATGGGCATGTCGGTATCCCAAGCCTCCGGTTTATGCTTTGCCTCTCGATGTCTATTTCAGTCTGACATCGAAGTAGTTTGGCCAGCCACGAAATTCAACCAACCACATCTCAAACCTCTGTGCGAATTGGCGTAATGAGGTGGCTCGATTGATTGGTTCGATTTAGAGAAAACCTCTTGAGTTATTTATATGCAGAACTGCTATGGGTTTGGGTAACTAACGGGTCGATCGATACACTGGCTCGCGTGGATGTCTATAGTTGGTAAAACCCTATGGAATGCATATTCTCCTTATCCCTCTTCCCACAACTTTCGTTATTTAGGTCCTTACACTGTAAACTGAAGTGTTCAGTTATTGAATGCCTAAATTGTAACACTCATTGAACGCGCAATTGTGTTCAAATTGTTAACTTCGATGTTCAATTTTAGAACTTTACCATTCAAACCATTAACGCAGGTATTCATTCTTTTAACACACGCATTCAAAGTTTGAACAAAAGCATTCTAAACGTACGTGTTCACAACTTTAACACGCGTATTCAATCTGAAACACTCTCAGAACACGTCGGAGTCCGATTTATTTACAGTGTAACTTTAAAAACAAATTAATGGATTTCTTTCAATTTTCGCTTGGATAGATATGGAGTCATAGGTGCGCAAAAAAAAGTGGTGGGAGGTGTTTCTTGCAAGCATACTACATTATTTTCACTCAAGTTAACTAAAACTCACTCAGCTTGAGAGAAAATCACTCAATCTGAGTGAAATTTTCCACTCAAATACTTGAGTGAGATCAATTGAAAGTGAAATTGCACTCCTTAAGTGTTTTTAAAGAGTACAAAATTGATGCCCAAGGACGTCCTACGTTATCAATTAAAAACATGCCTCCATTTTGGATTTTCATAGCATGATAGTGTATTCCTTCTGCTGTCAATACGACAGCTTAGGAGGTCACAAACTTTGACAATTAGACATTGCCATGGTGTAGCATGGGGGGAAATAGGTACGGCGTATCACGTTGGGCACACCGGTTCTCGTCAGATCACCGAAGTTAAGCAACGTTGAGTTCGGTCAATACTTGGATGGGTGACCGGGTGCTTTCTGGCTGGGTTGACCATGCAGTGTCCAAGATAATAGGAACTGTGGGCACACCCTTGTCCTGGCAAATATGTAGGCACCATCGTGATATGACTGAAACATAGTTGAAAACGACGTTAAATCCTACTTACTCACTTACTCATTCGCATGGGGAAAAACGAAAACAGACTAAAATAAAATTCAAAACAGCTCGGATATCTGGTGCTAAGAATATTATGTTGTTTTTCTATTACGGACGCGGTGATTCCCCAAGGACGAGGACTGACTACTGACTGTCGGATCTGATGCTTATACGCCATCTTCATTATATCAAGTCAATTTCTACGTTCTCACTTAGATCTGTATACGACGTCATTTCTCCTAACATGGTGGTTATGTTAGTCCAATATATAGGTCAGCCAGTCAATGACGTTCTTATGCGATACATTTCGAAATTCAAATGGATTCGAGGCCAGTGACGGTCTCGTGTTTATTTATAAGTTGTTTGAACGGTGAAGAGGTCAGATATATCAAGGCAGGTTCGAAGTCATCTTCGTTTTATCAAGCGAATACCTTTGTTCCCACTTCGAACATGTGGGAACATAGAAATTGGCTAGATAAAATGAAGATGGTTCGAAGTGAGATCGATGAAATTAGCTTGGTGCAATGAAGATGCTTGTACGCAAGCTCTCATCATGTAATAGCGTCTGGTCCGAAATTCATTAGCCCAGCCGTCATCCATAAACATTGTTCGCATCCATAGTAGAAAACGACCTTCCCAAAGCACATGACCCGTTTCACAGGCTCAGTCCACTTTACCCTGCCCCCAGTAGCGGAAGATGACCTTTACGAGGTTGCTATGACATATAAGTGAAAACTCACGCACACACGGTTCAGTTTGAATTCGGCCAAACAACTCCTTCAATTTTGCACATGAGCGAACTATTTTTCATATGCTCTGCCCATATATACAGGGAAAATAATCTCTGGGTGATTCTTTTCAACCTTAGGTCAACAGAGGTATTATGCAAAATTGAAAGTAATCGAATGTTTGACAAACATCGATTTTAATATTTGATATCAATTCGGGCGGTGTGCTGCTCGAGTGGGAATTTTGTCCTGAGTTGGTCGAATAGGAAGTCCTGCGCTTGGGTGATCAACCAGGACAAAATCAAGTAGTATCCAACCGAGTGAACCGAACATCAATATTTTACTTTTTTTTTAATTTGGCATTTTTAAAATATAATTAATCGTGGTTTATTATTATTTTTCCTCTAGCTTCAACTAGAGCTTTTGAGCTGTCGGCAGTAAAACAATTTCGCACACCATAATACAAAAAAGAGCAAATAAACACCGTTGAAAACTGGGAATAATGGGACTAAGCACAGGAAATAGACCGTATAAATAGGCTGGGGATTTAATTTATTTAATTCTTATAATTTTAATCCCATAAGTAAGTATAATTTAATTTATTTTTCCGTTGTTTGGTGGCGATAAAACTCCAATATTTAATAGGTTAGACACAACTAAAATCCTGGCTTATGGGATTTATTCCAGGCTCAGCGGTCAAAATCAGCTAGACTTAAGCCTCTGCCAGTCACGTTTATGATCAATCCACGAATAAGACCCTACCAAGCACTAGGTAACTCTGAACTTCACGTTGATGGAAAACGTGCCATATTTGGTGATACGTTCTCCCTCGTCTTAATTACTTGTCACAACGGTACTGGTTCTACTTTAGAAACAATGTACGCAAGTATGTGAGCAGTCAAAACAAGCTTCCACTGGATGCGGCAACAGCAGGTGATATGACAGAAATCAATAACTATTACTTAGGCCTATTATTGGAACCCTGTATTTTGGTTGGACAATCACAGCATTGTAGCTAACAGGCGATAGTCCCAGATATAAAGTATCAGACAGTAATATCCCTGTAGGCCTTCCTGAAGGTACATGCCTTAAATCGGATGCTTTTTTTATGATAAAAGCATCAAACTTTGCACAACTATACTCCATGGTTCTGGGATCATTTTAAAGATTGGGGACGTTCTGGATTCGCCCTATGCCGGTCGTGGCAGCCATTTTCCAGGATGGCCACCATGGAATTTCTTGGCCATTAGGAAAATCGCCCAAAACATTATTATATAGGAATTTTAATGCTAATTCTTTCCACTAAATTAACCACAAGGATTACAATTATGACCAACAAATTTATATCAGATCAGCCCTGTGATCCTGGGGGTCATTTTAACGGTATATGACTTGCATGGGGGAGGGCTATAGTGCACCCCTGCCAAACTTTTTCACCTTATCTCCGGATAATGTCGGTCTGACTCTGTCATTTTTGTAACTCGATAGCCACGCGTTGTAGAGATGTAATGTATACGCCATTCGATCTGATAGGTATTGATCCGGAGTGTGTCATATTTACGTGATCAAGTCCTTGGAGTGGGAGATATGGCCACGCCCAAATTGCTTTTTCCTATTTTATATTTTCGATATTTACACTAAATCACATAAAATCAGTGTAGAACCTGGGGGTATACATCTATTCAAGTACAAGTATGAGTAGTAGCTGTTTTCGCATTTGACCGTATTTTTCAGAGCTCCTGTGGGTAGTAACCCCATATCCTCTTCCAAGTGACGCTTGGTCTTCAAGGTGGACCTATGTGTGAGACCGCTCTACATTTTAACCTGTAGCAGCAGGCTATACCTCTTATAGATACCATGACTGTATTCCTGATATAGCGATGTATTTGGATGTAAGCCTATTGCAATATATCCTGTCCGGCGTCCTCGATCACAGCAGCTACAGGCACATCATATTTAGATTTATATTTCTATAAAAATGAAGCGGGCATTCTCGCTCGTCGACTTTATGACAATAGAGATGATTACAATTTCGACATCGTAAACTATCCCTTTCTGGACGGTAATATTCCAGTGGGACCTGCATATGGCGTATACATATCTCGCCTAGTAGCAGTTGCTAGATCCTGTGTTAAATGTGACGATTTTAATCAACGTCACAAAACACTGTTGCAGAAACTTATAAAACAGGGTTATTCCACCAAGCGCCTCCACTCAAAGTTTCTCAAATTTGGCGATACATATCGCATGCTGATAGCAAAATACGAGCGTAGCGTGCAAGATCTATGGCGTTGCATTTCGTAACTTGTGTCTACTTCCACTTAACCCGGGGCTAGTGGCCGTGTGAACCCATGTACTTCAAGATCCTCATGGTGCTCATATGAACAGTCACAATCAAAGCATGACTGAGATACATCATTCTCTAGATGACGACTTTACAACGATTATTATAGATTAAGAATGCTGATCAGCGATACGGATTTTATATTTTTGGAACATCATGATGTCTTGTCGGCATCAGTGAAAACTGTTGATCGCTTCTCTCTTGCAGGAAACTAGTCTATGTTTATGTATACTATAATTGTCTTTTTAAATTTGGTGGTAATACTGTTATATGGAATATGGAATAGGTCTTTGGATTATGGACGCGGATATTCTTTAATGGACGACGGCTGAATTATGAATGACGGACTAGACGCTTGTAATTTGACTCTTGATGGAAGAGATGTCATCGCCGGAAGTGAGGGCATCTCCGGAAAATACCTCCTCGCACGCATGTGTACTCCCATGGCGATACCGCTGGTATCATATAGCTTGTACGTGACGTCATCATCAGAGGTGGCATCATCACCGGAAGCAACGACATTGTCGGAATTGATGAACCCTTTAACTTCTAGGGATAATTATAGTTATCGTTTTCCGCATTTTATTTTTCCAGGAAAATCATAGTTTTGCATCTACCCCCACCCATTATGTGACCAAACTCGACGAGCGCTTCAAGATGACATCCTACCCGACCCGGCGTGCAGTCCGTTTTTCCGTATTTTTCTCCTGAAAATCCTAGTTTTACGTCCATCCATCCCACCCAGTCACATGACCTAACCGCCCATCACAAGATCGGCGTCGATAAGCGCTTTACGTTGACACCCTCCCCGATCCCTGTGGAGCGTATTGGCCCACCTTGATTCATTTGACAGGGATTTTCCCAGTTTCATGTGTAAAGTCCATGCTTCCGCTTTTTAGGGTTCCAGAAAGATATCTAATTTTTACATCCACCAGGCTTATTACGTGGCAATCTCCAAACAGGGTTATCTCCTCTTCTGCCAGTCGATGGCAGAAGGGGAGATAACCCTGTTTGAAGGTTGATTACGTGGCTCGAAATCTCTCCTTCACATCATCATAGCAATGCCAGGTTCATGATCAAAGGTGTGCCCTCCCCATTTTACCTCCCCATATCCGCCGGCCATTTTTGCACACCCACCGCAGAAATACGACATGATTCCAGGCTATATACTACTGACTAGGTAAGATACAATTATATATAACCGTCCAAAGCGGCCACGAGGCGCAATCACATGAATCACGCTCGCCTCTCCTGGGCCTGTAAGAGTCTAATGAGAGAAACACTTCTTTGAGTATCTAATTGTTAAGCTTTTCTGCTGAGAACGTTTTACGCATTTGGCACTTTGAACAACAAGATGTCATGCACTTACTGCGCAAATAATAAGATTTTAATTTTAGTCCTTAAAAGGTACCAAGGGTGATTTCATATACCAGGTAAATTCAGACAGCATCTTTGGGAGAAGCCAGGTAAATGACATAAATGATCACAACAGGAACCTCAGCTTAAATGATACTTTCTTTATTCTCTTCCTTTTAATGAGATGATAATCATACGATTCAACAATATCAGATGAGGAGATCCGTGCCACATATTACACCTTTCGCCCCTGGTGTTTCGCTAATTAGACCGGCCTAGTCACGGCTTCGAAAGTGTGAAATGAACATTGACGGCCGTGTTGAAAGCACAATTTCCATTGGTCGTTGAGAATTTCAAACTGATGTAATATCCCTTGTCGGTTTCTATCAGATTTGGTGTTCTGGATAAGTTGAATTCAAAGTATCGGGCCATCGCTTAGTGCCATGCACGATAAGAGATGGATCTTTTCTCCAGGCTTGGAAAATACTTCCTTCCTCTACATCCTAAGGCATGACACATGACACTTATATAAAAACGCTGATTTCCACCATGTCAGAAAGTCCTTTGGAACACCCGGTTTCATCATGTCGGCGAACATATATTTCCATGCCAACCGCAATTCAGTCGATTAATGGTATTGGTCTCATAGAGTTTATTATCAAGTTGTGTTTCAGACCAGTATGCCATTTCTACATAGACCTATAATCAGTAGTCTTGAATCTCAGTCATGCGAAATAATACACAACTATTATGTCACACGAGAGGAGGATATCAAATGCTTACATATGGAGAGTGTTTGTTTGAGATATGTGATGAGAAGAAACATGTGTAAGCCCAGCCCAGGTAAATCAGATGGCCAAGAGGAGCCATCGCAGTGGTTAACATCAATAACAGCATTATGTTTCGTTACAATACTTTCCTCTCACGCACGGTAGTGGCATTGTGATATTCATAATATGGAAATGTTTCCATCCCTCACATTTCCTCAGCCAACTGGCTTGGCAGCTCTTG
>JAVTVY010055086.1:0-31632 GCA_036873755.1 Hanleya hanleyi | reverse complement strand
ATAATATCTGTGTTTACTGTTACATGCATTTTGAAAATAGGGTAGGTAGGTAGGCTTTTTTATTTTATTTACTCCAAAATTTTATGACATATTTTCTTAGGGTAGGTAGGAACATCGCAAAAAATTTGCTCAATTTTTTTTCCCCGTATATGTAGGTCAGTCAAAATTTCTTAACACTAATTTATGCTGTTACTGTTTTGTATATGTGCTGGTATATGTAAATGCACAAAACAGTTTTTCTCTCCAGTGTATTTTCTTTCCCGTTTGTGTTGTACTTTCAAGAATAAATATGTTTTGAATACATGGTTCATTCCTGTCCACCCGTGTTTGGTGTTGGTACTTCTATCCTTGGCACCACACGCCTCGGGTCTGATTATTTTTCTAATGTATAATGCATACTATATGTATTGGGATATTCACCGGGCATGTACATGAAGCACCATGGCCTCTACCCCAGTCTTCGATCATCGATGTGCGAATTCTTTATGGAGGACGGCCTAGTGGCTACTGAATGTCAGATCAAATTCACGTTACCCATTGAATCTGCAACACAAATGATTTTCAAATCCCAATTAACAATTATGGTATAACCTTTATTTGATGATGTCTACAACTATTGTGGTGTGTGTGTGTGTAAAAATCGGCAAGCCTTGTACCAAGTACTACAAACCTATATTAATCTGATTGTTTTCTCCCCACTTCTATCCACATCAGACCTCGTCCATTGCATTCATAATAGATGTATGCTTTGTTAAAACAAAGAGCATACTGTCGAATTGAATGAATTGTACACAAAGATTCCCATGCAAGCAAAGTTGACACTTTTAATGCCTAAATCATTTACATGTAGTTCAGCAACAGAACATGAATGGAATCAGATTCCTCCTGGACAGTTCGATTGACAAAGTGCAAGTTATTTCATAATTCGCGTCCAAGCCAGATGTGCCATGGATATCCTCAAACATTTCTCTTAACAGGTTTGATGACATGCTGCTTCACCATGCTATGCTTGCCAGACACAGAAGGACAGTGGCACCTGAAACAATATAAAAGTACAATATTATTATTAAATAAAGGTGGTGATATTGAACAGTATGTGCATCAAATAACACGTATACTCTGAAAACATGACAACACCATGATCATTAACTCAAAGAGTATTTAAGTCTGGTATTTTTTGCTCCAGACAAAACGTTGTTGTTGTAATGCTGAACAAATCCATCGGCAAAAGTCACACTATGTTGTAAAAGTCACGTGTGAATCACATATAACAACTCGTCTGAAAGCTCAGTGCGACGGACTGACTAGATATCTCTGTGAGATGGGAACATACACTATCTGATTCATCACAAAAAAGTCAAACGAATATTCGTACAATGCAGTTCCCGAAATATTTTCTGAAATGACGACATATTTATTCGAAATAAATCTTTACGTTTGAAAATGTGTGACCAAATATGTGCTGGGCGACTCCAGTCATGTTAAAAACCTGGTGAAAACTCTTCAGATCGAAATGCTTTTAGAAATAATTCAGACGTCTACGCTGGCGCAACATATCTAAATTTCTTATCAAGAGTCAGATAAAAGCAGCTCGTCCCGATCATCAGACGCATCGCATTGGTTTGGCCAGTTAAATGCATGTTTAATTGGAACCCACCACCAGCTGATTTCACCACAAGCCCAAACAAATATTTCGTAAAATGTTCACGCTATCATTGATTAAACGAGAAGAGTATCGACAAATCAACAAACCTTCGCCGCATGGATTTGCCGCCATGTTTGCTGCCCCGGGCGACATCGGATGAGAGTAGATAGCTGATTGGCGGAAGGACAAGAGCTTGTGATCGACCAGCCAATCACAGCGGAGGTCTCTTAGCGTTCTCTGGGTGTTTAAAAAGTTGAACCTGAAAAATAAGAATTCGGCCACGGAAACGGACTGGGTCGCCAGATTTCGGTCATTTTTTTTGCCCAAGTCGGAAAAAGACGGAGGATCGGCGCATTTTTGCTAGGTAGGGTCGGGTAACCGTAAACACACATATTATTTTGTTTGGCCTTATATGTGATGTGTTGTGATGTCTTCAAAACAATCTCACAGGTGAAATTGTCAAGATTAAACAATTTAACAGGTAAAACTGTCAAGATTATTCCACACACAATATTTGAAATACATATACATGTATTAAATGTTGCTTCTAAGATAATGTCTGATGTTCAATCAGCAGAATGAATGTCAATAATATTGTGAGAATCCAAGTTAGGCCTGTTTATCATGTTTTTTTAGCATTTCTGTGCATAATAACTAATGTAGGCAGCAGATTAACACATTAATCTCATACAGTGATTCCTTGTACATAGAAGGAGTAGTTAAAAAATAAGAGTTCAGTCATCACACAAGGTAAAGCAATCACAGCACTCCAAAAGCCAGCCCCTTTTTGTACAGTACTAGTTCAGCCAAAGCCCACACAGACATAAAAGAAGAGAGGGGGTCTGTACCTTCGGCTTGTGCTTGATTGCCCGTGTAGAGAAATAGTGGGAACTGCATTGGATCTACAGGAACAAAACCCCCAACTTACATGATTAGCAAGCAGCTAGCATATGGGTAACAGTCCATTTACATCCGATGAGATTTGGGTGAGGAGATGGGGGGGGGGAGGGGAGAGAGAGGATGGAATATTAATGGCAGATGTACAGTGGGGATCCCAGATAGAATGAACATAATGCACCCAAATATATGTATGTACATAAACATTAATTAAATCAATCACCCTGTTAACATTCAATCAAGCCCAGATTTGCCTAAAAATTATATCAATCATGGCTGAAAAAAATTAATCTTTTGCTTCACTGGCACTTTTATTTTTTGAACAAAATTATGAGGGAGGCTTTTCTTTTGTATCTTTATACTTTTTTTTTTCCACACAGACCAAATGTATCCATCCTTTTCTGGTAAACCGAAGTAGTATTTTAAAAAATTTTGTATGAAATGAAAACAATTCTGCAGTTACTTGAAGACTCCACCTTCAACAATACTATTTCCTCTAAATAAACATGTTCGAAAACATTATTTTGGTAAAACTTAAAAAAAACAACAACAAAAAAAACACTAATCATGCTAATGCCATCTATATAGGAAATATTGGCTTCAGGAGCTGTGCCATTATTAAGTCTATCAGAGGGGTAGTAATCCTAAAAATAATTTGATTTTTTTTTGTTTGTTGTGGCCAATAAAAATGTGGCGCTAAAATAAAATCAAAGTACTTAAAGTACTGATGTCGGGTTTACTTGCATCAGAGGAGTTTATTAGTCCCATATTTGGGAAGAATGGTGGTGTTCGCTTGACATAGGGAATCGTCCTCAAGCTGTTCGGTTTGAAGGGCCAAACTTTCACTTTTATCAAAGGGATATGAAATTGACCATTTTGTACAGCCTTCATGCTGAATTATAAGACCCGAAATAATGAAGGACTGCAGATGCACGAACACGGATTTATGGCTCACTAAAGTTGGTAAGTTGGCTTATTTTCGTATTTTTAGGCACTTTTCGGTGCGGATTTTCTCTTGTTACAAAAATAGGACACCTTTTAACCAAAACCAATTTTAGCTATTTTGACCAACAAATAAGTCTAAATATGATTTTGGTTAAAGGTGTCATAATTTTGCAACGAGAATTTTGGAGAGAAAATGTCGACTGTAAATGCACCGAAAAGTGCAAAATACGGCAGGTTTGAACCACTGTAAGTCTGGTTGTGTTTGTCTGTAGGTCTTGATTATTCTTTATCTTTATCTATTCAAATGGTCAATTTGGTACTTTTTAGACAAAAATTAGCCCCACCAGCTGTGTGTATCAAAAACGCATTGAGGACGATTCCCTATCTAAAGTGAAGATCATCTTTGTGATCTTGCACTATATATGAATCATAACTTTTGCTGTAAGGTAGCTTACCAAAGATTGAAAAATGTTCAAAAATATTAAAATTCATATTCGTAATAATAATTCATAAAGTGCCATATAGTTATAGAACAACCTCAAGAATATGTGTGTAAAGTTTGTGTATCCTGTAATTTTTGTATGGCTCCGTAAAGGACCATCGCCGATATTGGACAGATCCACATTTGTTTGACACACCGTGTACGTTGCTGTCCTCTCACCGTGACGGGACAACCACAGTTATAATCATCCAGTCTCAGCCAATGTTGACTAAATTTGCATTTTCCCGGCATCGGCAAAATTAGCCCAAAGCTAAATTCCAAACCAACGAACAATGGCGACTGCAATTTGACCAGTTCAAATGGCGACTGTTCTGATACGTAAATTAGTACAGATGTCAAGAGCGTGAGCCAATCAGCTGTCGACATTATGACCTCGACCAATACACGTCACAGAATATGAATATTAATTCAGCGGGAAACAGTCACGAGTTTAGTTCAACCAATGGACTACACAAAATATGTAAATGAGCTGTCTGACCTCGTTCCAATCTGGCGAAGGGTCACCAGCAAACACGTTTCACGGCTGTTTGGATTTTTATTCCGCAATAAATTTCGCTGAACTTCAGAGAATAACTTAGCTTTTTCCACTCATTTTCCCGGACTCTGTACATATATTTCCTCTGACTTTCCATGTCCTTTCAACGAAATTCCATTACTCTTAGCACCTGGAATTGCATGGCTTGTGCGAGGCCTGTTGTGAATGCTGTAAGGGGCATCAAATGAGAACAGTCTCCGAGCAGGAGATCAAAACTACACATGTGCAGAAGAAAAAAGAAAAACTGAAAAGTGATACTAATGTAGGGTAAACCCGACAATTATGCGGCAGTGCCTGTGAAGCTAGGAATTTGTTTTATTCAACCTGAATATACATGTTTATATGGTGTAGGAGAAACTACACAGGTAACAGTCCAGTTGTTGTACATGTTTATATGGTGTAGGAGAAACTACACAGGTAACAGTCCAGTTGTTGTACATGTTTATATGGTGTAGGAGAAACTACACAGGTAACAGTCCAGCTGTTGTACATGTTTATATGGTGTAGGAGAAACTACACAGGTAACAGTCCAGTTGTTGTACATGTTTATATGGTGTAGGAGAAACTACACACTAACAGTCCAGTTGTTGTACATGTTTATATGGTGTAGGAGAAACTACACAGGTAACAGTCCAGCTGTTGTACATGTTTATATGGTGTAGGAGAAACTACACAGGTAACAGTCCAGTTGTTGTACATGTTTATATGGTGTAGGAGAAACTACACAGGTAACAGTCCAGCTGTTGTACATGTTTATATGGTGTAGGAGAAACTACACAGGTAACAGTCCAGTTGTTGTACATGTTTATATGGTGTAGGAGAAACTACACAGGTAACAGTCCAGTTGTTGTACATGATTATATGGTGTAGGAGAAACTACACTGGTAACAGTCCAGTTGTTTACATGTTTATATGGTGTAGGAGAAACTACACAGGTAACAGTCCAGCTGTTGTACATGTTTATATGGTGTAGGAGAAACTACACAGGTAACAGTCCAGTTGTTTACATGTTTATATGGTGTAGGAGAAACTACACAGGTAACAGTCCAGCTGTTGTACATGTTTATATGGTGTAGGAGAAACTACACAGGTAACAGTCCAGCTGTTGTACATGTTTATATGGTGTAGGAGAAACTACACAGGTAACAGTCCAGTTGTTATACATGTTTATATGGTGTAGGAGAAACTACACAGGTAACAGTCCAGCTGTTGTACATGTTTATATGGTGTAGGAGAAACTACACAGGTAACAGTCCAGTTGTTTACATGTTTATATGGTGTAGGAGAAACTACACAGGTAACAGTCCAGTTGTTTACATGTTTATATGGTGTAGGAGAAACTACACAGGTAACAGTCCAGCTGTTGTACATGTTTATATGGTGTAGGAGAAACTACACAGGTAACAGTCCAGTTGTTTACATGTTTATATGGTGTAGGAGAAACTACACAGGTAACAGTCCAGCTGTTGTACATGTTTATATGGTGTAGGAGAAACTACACACGTAACAGTCCAGCTGTTGTACATGTTTATATGGTGTAGGAGAAACTACACACGTAACAGTCCAGCTGTTGTACATGTTTATATGGTGTAGGAGAAACTACACAGGTAACAGTCCAGTTGTTGTACATGTTTATATGGTGTAGGAGAAACTACACCGGTAACAGTCCAGTTGTTATACATGTTTATATGGTGTAGGAGAAACTACACAGGTAACAGTCCAGTTGTTGTACATGTTTATATGGTGTAGGAGAAACTACACAGGTAACAGTCCAGCTGTTGTACATGTTTATATGGTGTAGGAGAAACTGCACACGTAACAGTCCAGCTGTTGTACATGTTTATATGGTGTAGGAGAAACTACACAGGTAACAGTCCAGCTGTTGTACATGTTTATATGGTGTAGGAGAAACTACACCGGTAACAGTCCAGTTGTTATACATGTTTATATGGTGTAGGAGAAACTACACAGGTAACAGTCCAGTTGTTGTACATGTTTATATGGTGTAGGAGAAACTACACAGGTAACAGTCCAGCTGTTGTACATGTTTATATGGTGTAGGAGAAACTACACAGGTAACAGTCCAGTTGTTATACATGTTTATATGGTGTAGGAGAAACTACACAGGTAACAATCCAGTTGTTGTACATGTTTATATGGTGTAGGAGAAACTACACAGGTAACAGTCCAGTTGTTGTACATGTTTATATGGTGTAGGAGAAACTACACAGGTAACAGTCCAGTTGTTTACATGTTTATATGGTGTAGGAGAAACTACACAGGTAACAGTCCAGTTGTTGTACATGTTTATATGGTGTAGGAGAAACTACACAGGTAACAGTCCAGTTGTTGTACATGTTTATATGGTGTAGGAGAAACTACACAGGTAACAGTCCAGCTGTTGTACATGTTTATATGGTGTAGGAGAAACTGCACACGTAACAGTCCAGCTGTTGTACATGTTTATATGGTGTAGGAGAAACTACACAGGTAACAGTCCAGCTGTTGTACATGTTTATATGGTGTAGGAGAAACTACACCGGTAACAGTCCAGTTGTTATACATGTTTATATGGTGTAGGAGAAACTACACAGGTAACAGTCCAGTTGTTGTACATGTTTATATGGTGTAGGAGAAACTACACAGGTAACAGTCCAGCTGTTGTACATGTTTATATGGTGTAGGAGAAACTACACAGGTAACAGTCCAGTTGTTATACATGTTTATATGGTGTAGGAGAAACTACACACTAACAGTCCAGTTATTGTACATGTTTATATGGTGTAGAGAAATCTCACACAGGTAACAGTCCAGCTGTTGTACATGTTTATATGGTGTAGGAGAAACTATTATAACAGTCCAGTTGTTGCATGTTTATATGGTGTGGTGAGAAAACTGGCCACAGGAACAGTCCAGTTGTTGTACATGATTATATGGTGTAGGATCCACAATTGTAACATCCAGTTGTTTACATACTATATGGTGTAGGAGAAACTATTATGTAACAGTCCAGCTGTTGTACATGTTTATATGGTGTAGGAGAAACTACACAGGTAACAGTCCAGTTGTTTACATGTTTATATGGTGTAGGAGAAACTACACAGGTAACAGTCCAGCTGTTGTACATGTTTATATGGTGTAGGAGAAACTACACAGGTAACAGTCCAGTTGTTTACATGTTTATATGGTGTAGGAGAAACTACACAGGTAACAGTCCAGTTGTTTACATGTTTATATGGTGTAGGAGAAACTACACAGGTAACAGTCCAGCTGTTGTACATGTTTATATGGTGTGGGAGAAACTACACAGGTAACAGTCCAGTTGTTTACATGTTTATATGGTGTAGGAGAAACTACACAGGTAACAGTCCAGTTCTTTACATGTTTATATGGTGTAGGAGAAACTACACAGGTAACAGTCCAGCTGTTGTACATGTTTATATGGTGTAGGAGAAACTACACAGGTAACAGTCCAGTTGTTGTACATGTTTATATGGTGTAGGAGAAACTACACAGGTAACAGTCCAGTTGTTGTACATGATTATATGGTGTAGGAGAAACTACACTGGTAACAGTCCAGTTGTTTACATGTTTATATGGTGTAGGAGAAACTACACAGGTAACAGTCCAGCTGTTGTACATGTTTATATGGTGTAGGAGAAACTACACAGGTAACAGTCCAGTTGTTTACATGTTTATATGGTGTAGGAGAAACTACACAGGTAACAGTCCAGCTGTTGTACATGTTTATATGGTGTAGGAGAAACTACACAGGTAACAGTCCAGCTGTTGTACATGTTTATATGGTGTAGGAGAAACTACACAGGTAACAGTCCAGTTGTTATACATGTTTATATGGTGTAGGAGAAACTACACAGGTAACAGTCCAGTTGTTGTACATGTTTATATGGTGTAGGAGAAACTACACAGGTAACAGTCCAGTTGTTTACATGTTTATATGGTGTAGGAGAAACTACACAGGTAACAGTCCAGTTGTTGTACATGTTTATATGGTGTAGGAGAAACTACACAGGTAACAGTCCAGTTGTTGTACATGTTTATATGGTGTAGGAGAAACTACACAGGTAACAGTCCAGCTGTTGTACATGTTTATATGGTGTAGGAGAAACTACACAGGTAACAGTCCAGTTGTTGTACATGTTTATATGGTGTAGGAGAAACTGCACACTAACAGTCCAGTTGTTGTACATGTTTATATGGTGTAGGAGAAACTACACAGGTAACAGTCCAGCTGTTGTACATGTTTATATGGTGTAGGAGAAACTACACAGGTAACAGTCCAGTTGTTGTACATGTTTATATGGTGTAGGAGAAACTACACAGGTAACAGTCCAGCTGTTGTACATGTTTATATGGTGTAGGAGAAACTACACAGGTAACAGTCCAGTTGTTGTACATGTTTATATGGTGTAGGAGAAACTACACAGGTAACAGTCCAGTTGTTGTACATGTTTATATGGTGTAGGAGAAACTACACAGGTAACAATCCAGTTGTTGTACATGTTTATATGGTGTAGGAGAAACTACACAGGTAACAGTCCAGTTGTTGTACATGTTTATATGGTGTAGGAGAAACTACACAGGTAACAGTCCAGCTGTTGTACATGTTTATGGTTGGTGGTGGAGAAACCACACAGGTAACAGTCCAGTTGTTGTATGTTTATATGGTAGGAGAAACTACACACAGGTAACAGTCCAGTTGTTTACATGTTTATATGGTGTAGGAGAAACTACAGGTAACAGTCCAGTTGGTTACATGTTTATATGGTGTAGAGAAACTACACAGGTAACAGTCCAGCTGTTGTACATGTTTATATGGTGTAGGAGAAACTACACAGGTAACAGTCCAGTTGTTTACATGTTTATATGGTGTAGGAGAAACTACACAGGCAACAGTCCAGCTGTTGTACATGTTTATATGGTGTAGGAGAAACTACACACGTAACAGTCCAGCTGTTGTACATGTTTTTATATGGTGTGGTGGAGAAACTACACAGGTAACAGTCCAGTTGTTTACATGTTTATATGGTGTAGGATCCGCCATTGCGTAACAGTCCAGTTGTACATGTTTATATGGTGTAGGAGAAACTACACAGGTAACAGTCCAGTTGTTGTACATGTTTATATGGTGTAGGAGAAACTACACAGGTAACAGTCCAGTTGTTGTACATGTTTATATGGTGTAGGAGAAACTACACAGGTAACAGTCCAGTTGTTGTACATGTTTATATGGTGTAGGAGAAACTACACAGGTAACAGTCCAGTTGTTGTACATGTTTATATGGTGTAGGAGAAACTACACAGGTAACAGTCCAGCTGTTGTACATGTTTATATGGTGTAGGAGAAACTACACAGGTAACAGTCCAGTTGTTGTACATGTTTATATGGTGTAGGAGAAACTACACAGGTAACAGTCCAGTTGTTGTACATGTTTATATGGTGTAGGAGAAACTACACACTAACAGTCCAGTTGTTGTACATGTTTATATGGTGTAGGAGAAACTACACAGGTAACAGTCCAGTTGTTGTACATGTTTATATGGTGTAGGAGAAACTACACAGGTAACAGTCCAGCTGTTGTACATGTTTATATGGTGTAGGAGAAACTGCACACGTAACAGTCCAGCTGTTGTACATGTTTATATGGTGTAGGAGAAACTACACAGGTAACAGTCCAGCTGTTGTACATGTTTATATGGTGTAGGAGAAACTACACCGGTAACAGTCCAGTTGTTATACATGTTTATATGGTGTAGGAGAAACTACACAGGTAACAGTCCAGTTGTTGTACATGTTTATATGGTGTAGGAGAAACTACACAGGTAACAGTCCAGCTGTTGTACATGTTTATATGGTGTAGGAGAAACTACACAGGTAACAGTCCAGTTGTTATACATGTTTATATGGTGTAGGAGAAACTACACAGGTAACAGTCCAGTTGTTGTACATGTTTATATGGTGTAGGAGAAACTACACAGGTAACAGTCCAGCTGTTGTACATGTTTATATGGTGTAGGAGAAACTGCACACGTAACAGTCCAGCTGTTGTACATGTTTATATGGTGTAGGAGAAACTACACCGGTAACAGTCCAGTTGTTATACATGTTTATATGGTGTAGGAGAAACTACACAGGTAACAGTCCAGTTGTTGTACATGTTTATATGGTGTGGTGAGGCAACTACACAGGTAACAGTCCAGTTGTACATGTTTATATGGTGTAGGAGAAACTACACAGGTAACAGTCCAGTTGTTGTAATATGCTTATATGGTGTAGGAGAAACTACACAGGTAACAGTCCAGTTGTTGTACATGTTTATATGGTGTAGAGAAACTACACAGGTAACAGTCCAGTTGTTGTACATGTTTATATGGTGTAGGAGAAACTACACAGGTAACAGTCCAGTTGTACATGTTTTATATGGTGTAGGAGAAACTACACAGGTAACAGTCCAGTTGTTGTACATGTTTATATGGTGTAGGAGAAACTACACAGGTAACAGTCCAGTTGTTGTACATGTTTATATGGTGTAGGAGAAACTACACACTAACAGTCCAGCTGTTGTACATGTTTATATGGTGTAGGAGAAACTACACAGGTAACAGTCCAGTTGTTGTACATGTTTATATGGTGTAGGAGAAACTACACAGGTAACAGTCCAGTTGTTGTACATGTTTATATGGTGTAGGAGAAACTACACACTAACAGTCCAGTTGTTGTACATGTTTATATGGTGTAGGAGAAACTACACAGGTAACAGTCCAGTTGTTGTACATGTTTATATGGTGTAGGAGAAACTACACACTAACAGTCCAGTTGTTGTACATGTTTATATGGTGTAGGAGAAACTACACAGGTAACAGTCCAGCTGTTGTACATGTTTATATGGTGTAGGAGAAACTGCACACGTAACAGTCCAGCTGTTGTACATGTTTATATGGTGTAGGAGAAACTACACAGGTAACAGTCCAGTTGTTGTACATGTTTATATGGTGTAGGAGAAACTACACAGGTAACAGTCCAGTTGTTTACATGTTTATATGGTGTAGGAGAAACTACACAGGTAACAGTCCAGTTGTTGTACATGTTTATATGGTGTAGGAGAAACTACACACTAACAGTCCAGTTGTTGTACATGTTTATATGGTGTAGGAGAAACTACACAGGTAACAGTCCAGTTGTTGTACATGTTTATATGGTGTAGGAGAAACTACACACGTAACAGTCCAGCTGTTGTACATGTTTATATGGTGTAGGAGAAACTACACACGTAACAGTCCAGCTGTTGTACATGTTTATATGGTGTAGGAGAAACTACACAGGTAACAGTCCAGCTGTTGTACATGTTTATATGGTGTAGGAGAAACTACACACTAACAGTCCAGTTGTTGTACATGTTTATATGGTGTAGGAGATACTACACACAGGTAACAGTCCAGTTGTTTACATGTTTATATGGTGTAGGAGAAACAACACAGGTAACAGTCCAGTTGATGTACATGTTTATATGGTGTAGGAGAAACTACACGGGTAACAGTCCAGTTGTTGTACATGTTTATATGGTGTAGGAGAAACTACACTGGTAACAGTCCAGTTATTGTATTAGTCCATACACTTTACATTCTAATAAACTTGATCATCAAGATATTTTGGGGTGGGGAACTGAATAATTGGAGCGTTTACTCTCTGATCCACAATGTTTCAGATCATCTGAATGTTATATATTTACAATAGAATGAATTGACCAGGTTGAAGTCTGGAGTCTTCTGAATGCTTTCTTATTATTTCAAGCCTAAAAGATCACATATTAAGATGTTAGCAGCCTTTCCTGGAGTCCGGGATTAAATATTCTGTTAAAGACAGTTCGTGGTAAGATCTCTAATAATTTAATCTACTTCAGAAGACATTTTTGAAGTAGAAAAATCTACTATTTTAAGTTCGAAAGATAGTGCCACGGCACTGTAGCTCATCTGGCTTTAACTGGAGAAAGTAGCTCTAAAGAACTGCAATAGATGAGTTTCTAACTTGTGTTGTCCCCCCTGAACACTAAATGATCCATGCAGTAATTTCCAAAGATTTCATGATAACAAAGTTTCATGGGAAATTCAAGATGGCCGCCTGGTGGCCATATTGGATTTTCGAATCGAAGCAGAGAAGGTATCTTGCACAACTAGACCTCAAGGGGAACCGGTGTACACTTCCGATCAGCTGAAAGGTTAATGTTAGCGCACCAATGGCGCGCAAACGAAGTGCGCCAACACAAAGGTATAGCGCGCTAATGCCCATGATTATCGGCTGGCCATTGTTCTAACTCTGTTGAATGTAGTCCGTCGACATGACTGGACACAGGCCGCGCGCTATCAGCACGGTCAGACAATGGCTGGAAGCAAGCTGCTTTGTTAGGGAGCGATCGTTCACGCGACAGAGCTCAAGAAAATCAGTTGGGAGTCCACGTGGCATTAATCGGCACGAATTTTTAAAAGGAAATAGATTTAAGATTTATTTTAATCATAAACACTGCTTGCAAAATGGATTGTAATTTGTGCTTCGTCGGACACCTGCTTTCAAAGTTGACCCAGACTTGCGCGTCTCACGGAATAGCTTTCTGGTATTAAAGAATAGGTATTTGTTTATTGGAAGTTTCATCTTACGGCCGCTTCTCATACAGATGCGCAAGTTCAAGTCATTCATTTTTATATATTCAAAATTCTTGCAAATTGTGTTAATTTTGACCATTCAAGAGTAAATGCCCGGGATTTTACTACCGGATTATGCAGTGTATAAAAGAGAATGGTAAAACGAACAGTGGACCCACATTATTTATAGCTGAAGTCCCTCCCTCCATCCCCGACATCAAAACCAACATTTCAAATGTGTTAATGTATACTTCCTGTCGAACAGTATAACGGATGTTATATTGTCAGCAAGAAAACAACACTGTAAAGATTAATCATCTCGTTAAGTTTGGCGTAAACAAGTGGAGAATATAAACATAACAGTGCATTCTCTCTCTGACGGGGTAAAGCGATATCCCGCTTTCGTCCAACAAAATGCACGTCTGTGTCTCATTTGAAAAGAAATGAAATGGCATTAACTTATTGTTTATGTAGAAATCTCTGTTATTGTTTCTTATTTGTTGGAACGATGAATGCGTGGGCCATAAATGTTAATTCTTATTTTCTCATCGGAAGTTTCGTGTGCAACCTTTAACAGTCGGGCGGTAACGAATAAAGAGCATATACAATTGGAGTATTTGTCATTCTCTGTAAGGGGCTAATTGATCTTTTGAGTTTCTGTGTATATTTTGGTTAGGCGATTGTAACAAGACAAGCCAAAGAGACAACTAGTCTGACCGAGCACTGCATGTTGCCCCGATTATGACCTCGACTCGCCCGCGTGTCTGAATTTATACGAAGCTGTATTCATTTGAAATGTTACGTTCAACCGTTTTACTGACCGTTCTGAAAGAGGAGGCGGCCTTCGCAATTTGCACACACCAACGTTTTATGAATTCTGATAATATATTTATCTTTGGGGAAACTTTTGGTAATGAAGATTATTCGTAGTCTCAACCGAATGTTCACAAGACGGCCGAGTTTCCTTGGAGCTCAAACAAAAAATAATAGATAATCATTTACAGCATTCTTATAAATATTCTATATATTTTTTTAATTACTTAGCCAGTAATTTAAACTGTAGAATAGATGGTGCATCCCCGACATCAAAAAACCAACATTTCAAATGTGTTAATGTATACTTCCTGTCGAACAGTATAACGGATGTTATATTGTCAGCAAGAAAACAACTGTAAAGATTAATAATCTCGTTAATTTTGGCGTAAACAAGTGGAGAATATAAACATAACAGTGCATTCTCTCTCGGACGGGGTAAAGCGATATCCCGCTTTCGTCCAACAAAATGCGCGTCTGTGTCTCATTTGAAAAGAAATGAAATGGCAGAGTGGAAGACGGCCGAGTTTCCTTGGAGCGCAAACAAAAAATAATAGATAATCATTTACAGCATTCTTATTGAAGTCAAATATTCTATATATTTGTTTAATTACTTAGCCAGTAATTTAAACTGTAGAATAGATTGTGTTCTTGCCGTACACCGCTAGAGGGGAACTCTTTGAAAACAATTCAGTGTTAAGCCGCGAAGACTGTTAGCGCGCAATCAGCCAACGGGGAGCCTTTGTTTACCGCCGACATGCTCACAATGGTTCAGTGGTTTGACCGGACTATATTCTACCGGCACTTGGCGGCAACGGTCACATCATGGTGGGGTGTAATAAGTCATGGTGATTAGGCCAGCTCGTTGGCGCGCTAACGGCGCGTAAACACTGTTCACTAATTGGAAGTTTAAGCTGATCGGAAGTGTACCAAATTTGAGAAAGATCCATGCAGTAGTTCCTGAGAAATCGCGACAACAATGTTTCATCGGGAAATCCAAGATGGCCGCCTGGTAGCCATATTGGATTTCTGAATCAGACCACAAAAGGTATCTTGCACAACTAGACCCCAAGGGGAACCTGTGTACCAAATTTGAGAAGATCCATGAAGTAGTTCCTGAGAAATCGCGATAAAGTTTCATGGGGAAATCCAAGATGGCCGCCTGGTGGCCATATTGGATATTCAAATTGGACTAAAGTACACATGTTGTACAACTAGACCCCAAGGGAAACCTGTGTACCAAATTTGAGAAAGATCCATGCAGTACTTCCTGAGAAATCACGATAACAATGTTTCATCGGGAAATCCAAGATGGCCGCCTGGTAGCCATATTGGATTTCTGAATCAGACCGCAAAAGGTATCTTGCACAACTAAACCCCAAGGGGAACCTGTGTACCAAATTTGAGAAAGATCCATGAAGTAGTTCCTGAGAAATCGCGATAACAAAATTTCATGGGGAAATCCAAGATGGCCGCCTGGTGGCCATATTGGATATTCAAATTGGACTAATGTACACATTTTGTACAACTAGACCCAAAGGGGAACCAGTGTACCAAATTTGAGAAAGATCCATGAAGCAGTTACCGAAAAATAATGAAGACAAGATTTCACTGGCAAATTCAAGATGGCCGCCATGGCAGCCATATTTGAAATCGTATCGACACTGCATGAACAATTCTGGTGTACTCATTGGGGGGAACATGCATGCCAAGTTTCAGCTTATTCGGCCAAGCGGTTTCAGAGAAGAAGATGTTTACGCACGACGCACGACGGACGACGGACAGTCAGGCCATGACATAAGCCCATCGGGCCTTCGGCCCAGATGAGCTAAAAATTAAAACGGTTCACAACAACATGTAGGTTCTCTTGAAGGTGTTAAGAAGAGAAAGTATCCTTCAGTTCAAAATTTTGATTTAATGGAGTTGGAAGTTGGTCAATCATATTAACTTACTATATAGATCAACAAACATGTAGGTTCTCTTGAAGGCATTAAGAGAAAGTATCCTTCAGTTCAAAGTTTTGATTTAATGGAGTTGGAAGTTGGTCAATCATATTAACTTACTATATAGATCAACAAACCTTGCAATTGTACAGTAAAGTCATCCAGGACACCCATCATAATCTAGTGCTTTATCATCGGTTTTCTCAGATGCATGTACAACAAATCTCACTTTATTCAACATGATTGGTAGGAGTATATGATTTACTATGGAACCGTCCTATAGGGTGGGTGTCATACACTGATCAACCCAACTCTCCATGTGGTTATGCAATAAAGCCCAATTAGTCAGGCAGTTTATCATTGAACTGTTGTATATCAATTAAGTGAAGAGACAAAGGTTAGGTTAGTATTGTATGTGTACATACTATTTTTATGTGTTGCATTCGTAGTTGTACTTGTACTGGAAGATGTACTCGGCGTCCGTCTTACGTCCCTGTTTGGCCCCGCCGACGCCAGCTTCTCTCGACTACTGGACCCTGTAGCTAATTTGTTCCCTGAAGTGACTACAAGAGATGAATTCTGTATATTTCATAGACACAAGAAAGGGAAATACAAATCTATTGTCTGTTTAAGGCTGAGCTGTTCTTTCTTGCAAAATTGCAAAATATAAACAAGAACTCGTGGACTTCGAAAGGTCAGCCTAATTGTCAATTTATTATACCTGTTTGGATACTGATATGTCCTTACATCATATATAGAATAATGACATCATGCTCTGTTGAGGAGACTGGTTATGTTTCAGAAAATTCCAATCAAAGTTATCATGCTTCGCAAACTGCGCATGTGCATTGCAGATTTTTGTCAAAAATAAAATGAAAAGGACATTTCCACCCATCTGACATCGCCATATATAGCACTCACGAGTCACCATGACATTGCCATATATAGCACTCACGAGTCACCATGACATTGCCATATATAGCACTCACGAGTCACCATGACATTGCCATATATAGCACTCACGAGTCACCATGACATTGCCATATATAGCACTCACGAGTCACCAAAGTTTCTAAAATAATCTCTGGCCCCAAACGACTGGCAAGTACCCAACCCTCGACAACAATCAACATGCACTTGTAACTCACGACATCATATCACCCAATATTGTCAAACCTCTATCTCATTATTTTTATCTCTCCTTGATGTTTTTACCTGAAGAACCAATCATCACCAACGTATGCATCAGGTGATACAGCAGTGACTGAGTTTACAATATCCAAACATTGCTTTCTGTCCCCGAGTTTGCCAAATATGTACACAATCTTGGACATGATTCTCAACTCATCTGACATTACCGAAAACTGAACACACTCTGAGATCCAATCCTCTTTACAATTATCACTTTTCACACCACATCATGTTCTGCAGAGATCAGAGGCATGAGACCTGGCATGATAAATCTAGAAAACGGCAGATTTTCACTAATTTATGTATCATTTACATGTATTTGTATGGTTACAGAACTTGCCAAAAATCTAGAATTCCAGATAAATGTGGAAAACTCCAATCATGGGTTCTTCTCAACACTTTTGTGAAAAATTAAATTATACTTTATTAACTTCCATCTGCATTCCAATTTATATTTTTATGTTTCCATTTTACAGTCTGACTTTTCCTTTGAATTTCTTATGTTTATATTAAAATTCTGTTCATCTGATATCAACGAAAATACGAATCCCGTCAAGATTTACACCTCCTGTACATTCAGACTTGACTTTCCACACAGACTTTTGCTTGGTTTTCTATAAACTTTAACAAAACTGGGCATTTAATACACATGTAAGTTCCCTACCGGTGAAAACGTTACGTGCGAAGCCGTATGGTACCATCACATTGACTACATCCTAATAACATATCGCTACCATAGTGATACTGGATCAGACCGTCGATGATGGTGTGTCTACCCCGGTACCACAATGGTACCTCTACAGTGAAGATGTAGTCACTGATATGATGTTTTCACCAGCAGGGAACTTTGGTCTGACTTGGTTCAGAGCGATTGCAATAAGTTCAGGCACTTTGCAATCCTACCTTAATAAGGATCAGACATAGTAACATCTGTACAGTTACAGAGAAATATTAGATGGTAACCCGGCATGTTATCGCATTTAAGATTTATGTTGTTGGAACCTGCAGATGGATTGCTGGATTTCTGGAGAAGGTAACCTGCTGACAACTTCATTCCCAGACCTGGAAGTTACATGTACCTGATAATATAATGTACCATCGCATGATACATGTATGTTCGCAGTCCAAAGCGATATTGCTGCATGGGGCAATATTTTATTCTATCTATGCTTTCAACATTAGATCAATCTGCACAACAAATATAAGGCTGGTTGTCTCAAATATAAGGCCGGTTGTCTCAAATGGATTACATCAGACCATTTCAGGCATGTCTGCCACAATGCCACTTGGTTGGTCAGAGGAGGTAGGTGCTTCTTTATTATGTCTTTGTCTGTTATCAGTCATGATTTGTCAAATTTGAATACAAGATCTGAGAAGTCTTGATAAAGAAACTGAACTCCTATGTGTCATTGTGACAGAACATGTATGTCGTTAATTAGGTACTGTTATGGTATACTCGGAGATGAAGTCAGTAGTCTACATACTGGTTGTGATTCAGATAAGACAGAATATTTTGGTTAGTCTGAGCACATAACTGGTCCCGGTAATGTTTTAGAAGATCCTGTCTGTGCTTTGTCTGGACAGACTGACAAATCTGATTGGGACAAGCAGCCTCAAATATGGGGCAGATGGCAGATAGTTCTAATGTTGAAAGAATGAGAGGAATAAGATATGCTGGTGATAGTTGAATGCAATACCACTGAAGAGACCAACACATACAAGCAGGTATATATGATGAGAGCAAGTTTTAACAATTACTGATAAATCTTCACTATATAATAGGTCTGCAATGTCAAATGTCCAATTTTTTTAGAAGCACAACATCTTTAAAACACGAGCGATGTGCCCAATAGCTGGGGCACTACGAATTATGAGTGGAACAATAAATATTATCTGAGCCATTCATTCACCTGTTGATCCTCTCCGTGGAGAAGGGATTTTACTTGACCCATTGTCTTTTTTCGAAGAGTCTTTCTTTTTATCTCCTTTTGCAGCTTTCGTTTCTTCTTCTTTTTTCTCTCTTTCCTCCTGAAGACAGAATGAATTATTTGTTCTGTGGAACATTTCTTTCATAGCATCTACATGTTTTAACTACAAATAATGTGAATGCTATTATAAACTCCTATATGAACAAATAATTTATTGATATGCTCATGCCGTTATGGCTGTGAATAAGCCTGCCATGTCATACAATAAGCTGTGTCTGTCTGTTTATGACAATTAATCACTATGATCGACCCTCTAATAATTCTATCACATGAAGTAAAATGTCCCTTCATCAAACCAGGGCTGATCAAACTTATTAGAGCAGGAAGTTCACACAATGGTTCATCGATCATTTTATTTGATTTTTAATGATTTTATGTGGAGGTCAAATGTATTATAACGACTGATTGAATTTATTCCACAAAATTAGGGGTGATTGAATTTTAAGAGGATGATTGACGTTTAATTGAAAATTCTGCTTTAATCATTAGGTCTGTTTAATAGATTCCTGGATTTAGGGTAACTATGTAATGAAGAGGTTTACACTGAATATACATCTGAGATTAACAATAATCATACCATTTCAATTAAATGCCTCTCTTCTTCTTCTTTCTTTTCATCAGCTATGTCATCTTCAAAATACATCCGCTTTTTAAGCTGTATACAAATATAAATACCCAGTTTGATAATGTCAGAATACCAAATGAATACAATGTAATTCACTCTGGAATTGTGAAACAGCAAATGTAATCTCAAAAGAATATGTGTATTCATATATACATGTAATTACATTTGAAAATATTCAGCTGATTAGAGAACATTACCACAAGCTATTAATGCCTGAAAGTTAGATGATTTGTCATAATATCTCAGTCAGCATTTGAATATGGTGAGCTCTCCAATAATTTGATGACTTTAAAATACATCTTAGACGCAAACTCCGAAAAATATATATTGATTGGCTAAATACTGCTCGGCTCAACAAAACATTAGCGTCTTTTCTTCTCTTTATTTGCTCCTTAATAGTTTCTTTGCGGAGAGCTGTGTTTTATGGGAATAATCCGTTTTAATTAGGAAATAGAGTGGTGTTTATTTCGCACTAATCAACTATAGGCACCGCCATTAGATACATCAGAGCTGAGGTAAAATTACATCAGACTTGAGACAGAATTAAAGGTTATACAAAATGGTCTCAAAACCTGCTACTTTTTTGTGCTAAATTGTTGTAGAGGTGATTATATAGACTTGTTTTATATTCATGTATGTTTTCAAACTGCCCAAGGTTGGAAATAGCAGCAGTAAAGTGCGACAATTTCCCGCCCCTTTCAAAACGGCGAAAGCTGTGACCGCTTGACCTGTGACGTCACAACCTGATTACGATCTCGCTCAAATGCCTGTTGTGACGTCAAAATGTCAGCGACATCACGCTAGAACTCCCACAGTTGGGTGAATCTTTCGTAACAACGCCCAACGTCATAGACTATGACGTTTACGGCGCAATCATAATCAGGTTGTGACGTCATGCACCAGAGGTCATGGCTCCAAAACGTTTTCTCCCACATGTGTGCTATTCGTGTCCTAAAACCCACTTCGACGACACTATTCAAGAAAACAAGCGCTGGATGAGCGCAAAGACCTCCGTCGAGGCAACAGGGTCCGTAGCGTAATACATCACTGAATAACATACGGCCGGATGCCAAGCTCAATTTTGCATTTGTTGGACGTTAGCTTCATCAATGGTAATTAATCTGGGATTGAGGGTTCCTCACTAGCATGTCCAGACAGGGACGTGAAAGTCACATTCCCAGCAAATAATTTTTGTTTCATTTGACGTGCTTGAAATATTGGGGTATGGAATACAGTATATTGATGGAAAACCTGGAAAAGTGCTTGAGACATTAGGCCCCATCCCACCCACACCTCCCCATGAGAGGATCCCCTCACCCAAATCAACACGTTAGCGACAGAAATGAGACCCTGTGTGCCTAGTTGTACCAACTTGCTTGTGATTTTGTGCTTTAGGCCCAACACAGCAACACTTCATATTTTGTATGTGTACAGTATAGCATCATCGTTGATGAGAGAATGCTCTTCAAAACACACCTCATTTTACCGACACTTCGTTCTGATCTGTCTCAACATCATATGATGAGGATTCAATGCGCTTGGTATAATTTTGTATACTGGTGTTACAGGTCACCTTCGCCTTCAC
The DNA here is from genome assembly GCA_036873755.1 of Hanleya hanleyi. Lineage (NCBI taxonomy): Eukaryota > Metazoa > Mollusca > Polyplacophora > Lepidopleurida > Hanleyidae > Hanleya > Hanleya hanleyi. The sequence continues at coordinate 10,305 of JAVTVY010055086.1, read as the reverse complement.
CTTACTGTATCAATGACCATGGACTTGTACATGTATCACATTCACATTGAATGGTGATGGCGGATGAGAATATTGCCCCTATGGAACAAATGACTGGATTCCACGCAGCAAATATTTATTGTGTAACAGTGAGAAGAAAATTAATTGTATAAACATTCCAAGCCTCATTGAACACAAGCCGCACCATACTTGATATGAATATAACGCGCGTACATTAGCTCGCTTGGACGTCGCTTAGTTAAATATGGACAGACTCGCAAAAATCTCAAAATTTTCAAAAGCCACAAAATGCCCTCAGCTTGTACAGAGTAAGTAAAAATACTTATGTACAACTTGATGTTTAGAAATGACTGTGTTGAGCGGTTCTATTCCCAACTTCTCTTTTATTCTATGTCATAGAGGACAGGGTTTGGTAGATAATTAAAAACTGTATTAACTCGGCTTCACATTTTAAAGAATGACTTTAATTGAGCCAAAGATGAAAGAGAAATACACTTATAAAAAAATCTATTTAAAAAAATATATGTTTATATTAATTTCCATAATTTATTGAAAAAAACTATACGTAGACTTCGACCACCCAATATCACACAGGCCAGGCAACTGTGAGAACAAGTGAAAGATACCCATCGAGTTGAGCGGATTTGCAGATAAACAACAACAAAAAATTGCACTTGGTGCCTCACGAGGCCCTTCTCCATAGAGTGCATGCCAGTTATTTTTCTAGACTACAACAACAACAGTTTTTGCCTGTATCACAGTCCGAGCTTCCGATTACCCTTCAACCTTACCCAGACGACGGATAATTTTTGACAGATTGTCCGGCTAGGTTGTTGATCGGATTCACAGATCATGAATTCCACCGTGACGGATTCACCGTTGGGAAGACTTTTTCTTTATTCAAAGTCATGTACTCGGAAGTTCCGTGGTCATACCCATGTAGTTTCAAGTTTAGTTTGCTATTCTATATGACATCTGTTTACGGATCCATGAAAAATCTACAGATGATCCAGCATTTTCAGTAAATCATGCTTCGAAATGTTCGTGACGGAATCACCTGAAACGGACATGACTCTTGACTAGTGTTGCTTGTCTATTTTTTTGCTGCTCTGTTTCAATCTGACTATTCTTATATGACATCTCTTACTAACATACAGTACCCAAGGATGATCAGATTTTTTTCATCGTGAGAAAAACGCGACTGGATCATCCCAGGGGTTAAATCTAGTCCGTGACGGAATCGACAAAAAATCGTGATGGAATCACGAGTGCGCTTTTTAAATCTTATCGGTAAAAGTGCTTTATTAATTACACATTTTCTTCAAAAAAATATTCCTAGAGTGAATTTATCTCTTCTACTTAGAAAATTAAAACTCTGACCTCTTATTTTTACTAAGGTATACAGCTCCCGCCACATGCATATCTTTTCTGCAGATGTTTCAAAATAGTATAGTTTTCAGTAAAGTGCAATTTTTCTTCTTTGACAATTTAGAATTTCCCGAGTTCTTCATGTTAAAAAATTGCGGGAAAAATATTTCGCTATTAAAACACATCTTCTCTATTATTGGCTTGTTCCCGGGGATCATAGGAAGCGAATAGAACAAACAGCATGCTAATATAGGGGCTACGACAGAATGTGGAGTGAATTTTATGCGAAAAAGGGCTGTTTAGCAATGTCCGCTTTTCCGTGGAATTCATGAGCGCACGATTGAAGTATCATGGGAAGATATATATTTTCAGTCGCTATCTCCCCCCCCCAATCTTCAAACAAAAGGAAAAGAAAAAGCCGAGAGAGCGCCTCGTGAGGCAGAGTTATTTTTCCAGACTACAACAACAACAGTTTTTGCCTGTATCACAGTTCGAGCTTCCGATGACCCTTCAACCTTACCTAGACGACGGATAATTTTTGACAGATTATCCGGCTAGGTTGTTGATCGGATTCACAGATAACGATTGAAGCATGGGAAGATATATTTTTTCAGTCGCTATCTCCCCAACCCTCACCCCCCAATTAAAAAAAAAAGAAAAGAAAAAGCCGAGAGAGTTCTTCGGAGTTTTACGTTTTTGACCTCTGACTTTGAATTTGACTTCTCACTTCCGACTCGCATCCTGGTGAATGACACTCGTCCTTTATCTTTTTGCCGATTCAGAGATTCTCGAGGAAGTTTCCAATTATACTATCTGGAATGCGAGTTTTTCTTCCGTGAAAATTTACTCTTTATGAAAGCGCAGGTTTGTCTTCGTCGAAAACCGGCAATCTGTACCAGCGCGAAGCTATACTGTACACGCGCGAATTTAGTACCCTCGAATAAAGAGACCCGGTGGAAGCGCTGCAAAGGATACACACCTTTTGTGACGTAAGCATTCATTTGTGTCCAAAGAAAATTCAAGATTTCGTCGGGAACCATGACGATCCCTATTGGAAATACTATGAGTCGTGGGTTCCCCATATGACAATTATTTGGCGGGAGATTTCACGTTGCGCTCCTAGACCTCCGTCTGATCGACGGAGGTAAAAATACTAATTTGTTGTTTGGAACACTACTGGGTATGTTTTAATGCAAAGTAGTATAGAGTCATTTGGTATAACCTTTAAGTTGTGGCGAAGAACATGTGATGCTACCAATGATGTTGCCTCTGTTATGTCGCATGGAACAAGTCACTGTCCACAAAGCCTCACTTTCATACATAAATATGATGGCGCCCTACAGCCAATCTTCGCAAACTGAACAAAAATTATCACATTGAATGGAATACTCCTGTGAAACACATTATTTCCTAGAGTATTATTATTATGCAATATTCCTGAAGAAAAATGACATTTAGGAGACTTCTCCTTTAAAGTTTTTGACATAAGTTGGAAGGTTTTATTAGAGACCTTGCCATATATATCTCATACACAGTCATCTCCTCCCAAACGCCATCTCTATTCCTACAATTTATTCTACATAGTACTTACAGATTCCATCTGTACATGTATTCTGTCCAGTTCTTCAACAGCCTAATAAAAAAAATAAAAAATAGAATCACTTCACTGTGGTTAGTATTACAATATGGATATCTGCTTAGTCAGGTGAAGTCACTTTGATGATAGAGGCATTCTGACAGTTTCAGTTCAGTGCAAATACCAATGGTGGAAGGGAGACTACTCTGCAGCATAATACCATGACTTGGCAAGTGCAATATGTGGCAAATGAAGCATTGTATAACATTTGCAATGAAATGTAGGGCTATCATTTGCATGCCATGCCCTGTTATTCCATGGACTGCATTGTTACACTCAATTTGTGGTCTAAAAGAACGATACTCTGTAAATTGGAAACAACTTCTTTAAATTGTAAAATGTCGCGATTTCATGTCGTGTATTTTTTTTTTTTCCCCCCGCTTTTTCTTATTGCACTTATTATTAAACTGTCTATTGCAAAAAAAACAAAACAAATTGTGCATGAACCTATCTATGATGAAGTAATAACAACATATGTAGAAGATGATACTAGGATGGGTTTTTTTTGAAAAGTCAATAAGTTTGATTTGACTCCATTTGGTATTGCTTGAGAAAGTTGAGATTTACTTTGTGAGAGCTCACCTGTTTAACGCAGTCATTCACATCTCTGTCCTTCTCGTTGATCAGTAGTTTACGCACACATGATTCTAACAGTTGTAACAAAGTTCTGTCTGTGGGCACTTTGATAAGTTTTTTGAGCTGAGGCAGTATTGAGCACAGTCTGAGTCGTATGTTTGGAACAGGGTCATTTGTCAGTTCTAATACTGCCTCAAAGAAGTGCTCCTTAAAAAATGTCTTAGAGTAGAGTTCGATCACAAATTTACAAATATCAATAAATAAACCCCTCCGGTAACAGCTTGAACCACGGCAGAAATCTGGAAAGTGAAGGAAAACAACATCAGTTCATTTCCACTCTACCAAGCTCAAGCAATTTTCATCGCAGCTTGAAAGACCTGGAATGATTCTGCCTTCCCTCTTCCCCTCAGCTGAACATTTGTACTCGCCACTGAGGCTAGAAAGATGAAAAATTTGAAAATCAATTTTCCTATTTCTAAGCTTAAACTTACCTTCACATACTTTATTGCTATCGTGTTCTTACGCGATTGCCCTATTGTAATATATTACCACAGAATAAAATAGTCCCTGTACTGCCCCAATGCCCATGCGCGAGTACCCAGATCCCACGTGACCGACCACGTCACTTCCTTCTTCCCCATTCAACGCAGTGTGAATAACCCATCAGCGGGGAGGCTGGGCGGGCCATCACAGTAGGTGAAGGTAAGTTTAAGCTTAGAAATAGGCAAATTGATTTTCAAATTTTTCATATTTCTTGCGCTGTTAAACTTACCTTCACATACTTTATTGCTAGAATACCATAGCAGGACGGAGGGAAATGAGTGGTCGAAAACAAAAGGACCCCGAGCATAGGCGAAGGGAAGTACAGGAGTCAGCGATGTAATCAAAGGTCATAAAAGTATAATAAAGACGATATGGCCCTTGATATAATCACCCGGCCTATAATAACCGCAGGCCCAGTGAATAAAGCTGACATACACTAGACCCAAAAATCTCGCCCCCCCCCCTTCTTTTTGAAAAATTGGGGGGAGCAAGATTACTTACCAAATTACAAAAATGGTAAAACCACTAGAAGGTCTAGTGCATAGAGCAGGCATGGGAATTGTAATCACAGGAAAGTGTAATATCTACTTCAAAAAAGTCTGAAATTTCAAAATTTTGATAAAAGTCTGCAATCAGCCATTTATTTCGGGTAGGGTTATTGAAGACGAGAGATCCTGAAGGATCTTGGCGCCCACCATTGTCCGATAATTGTAAGCTAATGACTAGAGGATCTTTTTGTGCATTGTTACTAAGAACAGACGATTGATTTGTAATTTTGTTTACAGAATTTCGAATCTGAGTGAAAAAGATCGAAAAAGGCCACTGAAAAACACCAAGATATAATCTAAGTTTCAGGAGTTTCAAGATTTCTAGAAACTTTACTTATGTCGGTTGTTATAATACAAGAGAAATGAGCAAAGTTAGTCTGAAAGTGAATGTACATGTACGGAGGATCCTTCGCCTTTGTTTTGTAGTATTTTTTTATTTATTTTTTTGCACGTGTCATCATTGGGTACTGGAAGCGAAGACCAATCTCTTTGACACTTTGGCATGAGCTATGAAACATAATTAAGATTTTACAATTAGGAACGAATGCTAATTCTGTTCTGTTTATTGGGCTATTTTGAGATATCTCTTTTAAGATACCATGCTCGAAAATAGTAAGATGGTACAATGCTTAATACTGAAGGGATCAGTAATGTTGAAACTTCAAAAGTGCCTGGATCCTGATTATCTCCCTTGGATCGAAACATGCAGTAGTCTACAGTTGTCGAGTTGTGACGTTGAGTCACAAGAGTGACATCCCTTCATGTAGCCGACCCACCGGCAGACGAAAGGGTGGAGCAGTTCACTTGCTACTGCATGGACTAAAGAAAGCTGATTTAAAATTTGAAGAAATACATTTTAATTCCAAATTATTTGAACTCCTTGATATGGAAGGTGAAGGTACGGATATTCTCTATAGTCAATATATAGAATATGCCCCACCGTTTGATCCGCCGACTCTTGCGATGCAACGTCACATCTCGAGAATACCAAATTAATTTGGAGCGTAGCTTGGATTTTCGAATCGGACCAAAAAAGGTATCTTGCACTACTAGGCCCCATATGGGACCTGTGTACCAAATTTCAGAAAGATCCATGAAATATTTCCCAAGAATTCTATGTAACAATGTTTCAAGGGGAAATTCAAGATGGCCGCCTTGTGGCCATATTGGATTTTCGATTCGGACCGAAAAAGGTACCTTGCACAACTAGACCATAAGGGGAACCTGTGTACCAAATTTGAGAAAGATCCATGCAGTTGTTCCTGAGAAATCGCGTTAACAAGGTTTTATGGGAAATCCAAGATGGCTGCCTGGTGGCCATATTGGATTTCGGAATCAGACCAAAAAAGGTTTCTTGCACAACTCAACCCCAAGGGGAACCTGTGTACCAAATTTGAGAAAGATCCATGCAGTAGTTCCTGAGAAATCGCGATAACAAGGTTTCATGGGGAAATCCAAGATGGCTGCCTGGTGGCCATATTGGATTTTCGAATCGGACCAAAAAAGGTTTCTTGCACAACTAGACCCCAAGGGGAACCTTCGTAACAAATTTGAGAAAGATCCATGCAGTAGTTCCTGAGAAATCGCGATAACAAGGTTTCATGGGGAAATCCAAGATGGCTGCCTGGTGGCCATATTGGATTTTCGAATCGGACCAAAAAAGGTTTCTTGCACAACTAGACCCCAAGGGGAACCTGCGTAACAAATTTGAGAAACATCCATGCAGTAGTTCCTGAGAAATCGCGATAACAAGGTTTCATGGGGAAATCCAAGATGGCTGCCTGGTGGCCATATTGGATTTTCGAATCGGACCAAAAAAAGGTTTCTTGCACAACTAGACCCCAAGGGGAACCTGCGTAACAAATTTGAGAAAGATCCATGCAGTAGTTCCTGAGAAATCGCGATAACAAGGTTTCATGGGGAAATCCAAAATGGCTGCCTGGTGGACATATTGGATTTCGGAATCAGACCAAAAAAGGTTTCTTGCACAACTAGACTCCAAGGGAACCTGTGTACCAAATTTGAGAAAGATCCATGCAGTAGTTCCTGAGAAATCGCGATAACAAGGTTTCATGGGGAAATCCAAGATGGCTGCCTGGTGGCCATATTGGATTTCGGAATCGGACCAAAGAAGGTTTCTTGCACGAGATCCCAAGGGGAACCTGTGTACCAAATTTGAGAAAGATCCATGCAGTAGTTCCTGAGAAATCACGATAACAAGGTTTCATGGGGAAATCCAAGATGGCTGCCTGGTGGCCATTTTGGATTTTCGAATCGGACCAGAAAAGGCATCTTGCACAACTAGAGCCCAAGGGGAATCTGTGTACCAAATTTGAGAAAGATCCATGCAGTAGTTCCTGAGAAATCCCGATAACAAGGTTTCATGGGGAAATCCAAGATAGCTGCTTGGTGGCCATATTGGATTTTCGAATCGGACCAGAAAAGGTTTCTTGCACAACTAGACCCCAAGGGGAACCTGTGTACCAAATTTGAGAAAGATCCATGCAGTAGTTCCTGAGAAATCGCGATAACAAGAATTGTTTACGGACGGACGGACGGACGGACGGACTGACGGACGGACTGACGGACGGACGACGGACGACGGACCACGGACGAAAAGCGATTTGAACAGCCCACCATCTGGTGATGGTGGGCTAAAAATTTCCATGCGTGATAGATATCGACGGGTGACCAACAGCCTGGGCACCACAACGGTCCCAGGGTGTAGCAATCCCGTCTTAACAACATCCAATCCCATAGGAGGTGACAGACAAACGTATCGCAAACCTCCAGATTACGGTCCTAAAACGTCGTCCAGAGTCTCCAAAGGAAACAGGATGTCAGTACAGCCCTGAACTGATGAAGCAATACCAACGAGAGTGAAATAGCCTCCGCAGGTACGTCCGTGTACGCCAAACGAGAAGTTTTGGAAAGCTAGGAAGAACATATATAATATATCCTGCTTAGAAGAGGGACCGAAACAGACGCCGGCACAGAACAAAACACGTGTTTGTACGCGAGAGCTCTAATCAGGGCCCATAACTCTGCCATCATTTCAATTATAGACTGTAGAACAGAGTCGGTAGACGGACTCCGGAAAATAAGCCATAAGGAGACATATACCAATGACAAATCCCGTAAGTGTAGAACCTGTAGATATGCCGGGATGACGAAATCCGGTTCATACTCCATGTATCACACGACAATGCATAAAATAGCGAAGTCTGGGGGAAAATATGACTAGGTGTTAGAGCCCATCAGCTGCACTAAGACTTAGACAATAGTTTCCCGTGAAGTATCTGCCAAACTCCAGCGGTAACAAGCTACCAGACTGCAGGAATATAAAAACATAGTTATCTATGATCACGGAAGGTTATAATTAGATGTCATACATGCAGACTGAAAGACACTCCTGAAAACGATACAGCGCCCAAACCAGCTCCGGAACTGCAACGTCTGGAGTGAATCTCAGTACCCATCGGAAAGCGACGGGATGAACAAACGACTCCATGCAACCATCATTCTCCAGGGAGTGGAAGAAAACTTTACGTGGAACGATGGGATGACACCTGAACAACCCGAGAGATCGCACATCATTACACATACATCGCTCACTGAACAAGACCTCCGTTCCTAACCGATACGTTTAAATCGGATGCAAGATGAAGAGAGGAACTACTAAAATGGCGTCCTCGATGAAACACCTGAGATGAAAGGGATTCTTGTTCTGGAAGACGTATACATGAAGATGTGAAGACAACCAAATCGTTCTAGAAGAAAAGCTGGCAGATGGAGTAGCAGCGGCCGAGGAATGTGTCCTTCAGCAAGATTACGCCCTAAACGTACGCAAAACGCTGCCAAGACTGCTGGGATCGTAGTATGAGAAATAAAAATCGGAACAAAAAGTCGCTGAAATTACTCATAAATGAAGCATTCTACGAGTATAACTGTCACCCGGTCGTAAGAACCTGATAGAGAGTCCGACATACCGGAAACGTGATAAACTCGTAGCGACGATCCCTAAAAGCAGGAGCAACAGGGAAACAAATCACTGTTCCCCGTGCTTGTTATGAAGGACAAAAGCTAAGATAATGTCTGACACAACACAAGCGTAGGTTATTGAGAATTAGTTGACTTCCGCTGTAACGAGAGGAGTGTCAATTCTCGAATCAAAAATGTTCTCCAGCCGTCCTCGACGCAGTCTTACAAGATTGGCTGAGACGGAGGAAGAAACACCGGTCAAAATGTTCTCCGATAAAAGTAGTGCAGTACCGGTGAGATTTGACCTCCAAAAACGATATAGGTGCGTACTGGGCCGAACACAACAACGCCACCGCAAAGATACCTCAGTGTCGGAAGAAAAGAACAGCAACACTACCACCGGAATGAAGGCTCTTCCATCTATTCATCCACAAGAAGAGGAAAATAGATTCTGTGCTTACACTGCAGGTAATACAGAAACTGAAAAAGTCCGGGGTAGCTCGGTATGTGACAAAGGTCATGGAAACCGAAGGAGTATCCTTCAGCATACAAACCCGTACATGTTGCTGAACTACTCCACAGCAAACTGAAGGAAACGATGACGAAGCGACGCGGCCTCATACACCACTCTGGATACTCACGTAAAAAGACGGAACCGACCAGGTCAGTCAAATCCGAATTAGCCCTCCTCGTATAGGAAGAACGGAAATGAGGAAGCCAGGAGTAGTGTATAGCAGCGATAGGGAAGTAACCTCAAGAAGAATAGCTAGAACGTAGTTTCTTCTGGTCACGTAACATCGAAGATGGTGTCCCCAAGCCGCGGTGTTAGACTACGTCGCCAAGAAGTCTGTCATCAATTCCACATTCTCTACCAGAAGTGAAGAAGATAAGGGCATGCGATTTAAACATGAAAGGGTTCGAAGAAGCCAATCCGTGTTAAGCAGAATCAGATAACTTGTTCTGATGTTACTGACCAGAGTAATCGCAAACCCATGACGATCTGTGCACGCAAGAAGGCGAGTCGAAACAGGTCTTCCTAAAAGGTTTCTAAGTGAACAGGTTCACTAAAGCACAGTCGAAGTGGAATACGAAGAGGATCAACCAAAATCCGCGATGGAAGAAACTGTAGAAAATCTCTCCTCGTTTCATTAAGATGACCAACTCGGGGAGCATTGTCAGAATTTTTGGAGTATAGATGAGACGTACAAATAGTTGAACGAAACAAACCCAAAACGTTTGGATCAAACGAATCGATCCAAATTCTGACAAAAAAATGATGCTCCGTTCATGACGTAACAGCAACACCCAACCGTCACGGCCTACATAAATCATATGGGTCAACGAGGAACCGGCAAGGACGGTAAAGGAAAGCGCATGCGCGACCCTCATTAAAACCCCAAGATAAATGTAAAACTGACCGGATGACCCGGATGAGGCTGTGATACTACAAAATGAGTTATATTCCGGAGTGAAAACCGAAATAGAATTCATAGTGTCTAGCTGCAAAATAATACAACAATGTACCAACTTACAAGTTGATAAAAGTTGTAGACAAGAAAGAATGCTCTATGTAAGATAGGCAGAACTTCAGGCAGCTAGATATACGAATAAACCACCAGTGATCTCGGAACGGTAATAATAAATAATAGACTA
>JAVTVY010055085.1:0-31411 GCA_036873755.1 Hanleya hanleyi | reverse complement strand
ATGGCCTTACAGGAAAAAACTAATTTATAATAATTATGGACCTTGTGCATGGCTTATCACTTGCTTTTCCCTGGTCGTTTGATTACCTTTGCTGATGGGAGAAAATCAATTTTGAGGATATGTTCCTTCAACATAGAGCATAAACATGTAGAAGTCCTGTTGAAATATCATCTCTTTGAAGAATGCTTCAGTATGTTCATTATGCCCACCATAATCACAACACTTGTAGTCTGTAGGATACACTGAGTTCATCTCCAAACCATGAACACTGCAGGGATGATCAACTTGAAAATATTCTTATCTTAGCTGTTTCGACCACTGTCATGACTGTACCTGCAGTTCCACATGAATGTTGGAATTCCTTATCTTTGAGACAACATGATCACAAAGTATCTTCAAACTGTGAGAGAGATTCTTCTGTATTACAACCCGTAATATCCTTGGCATCACATGGGTGTTCTTGTTCACACGATCATGACATACATGTAACCCTGTTTTTGTTTGCATCATCATGACATACCTCCTCTACCATCTGTCTTTCCCATCAATACATCCTTCTGTCTATCCCATTTCTGTGAGTGGATCAATACAGCCTAAACTATCAAGGCTATGCATGTGAAATTGTAGGGATCTTCATATCAAAAACCTGAATGAATTCTTTTCATTTCTTTTATTTTTGCAGTAAAATGTACACCATTCAAAAATAGAGACTTTGTCACACAGAGGTCATGGTTGGACCTAGGAACAGAATATATGATATTCAACCATTCAGTAAACCATGAGGTAAGTATATTTCTCACATCACAGCGTCCAAAAGCAATGTGATACACCCATGTGATACAAAACCTGTATCACACCCTTACAATTTGCTAACTATATTTTTGGTTATTTTTCAACATTATTTTGATGTGAGAAATAAATTATAACACTCGTGGTCATTTATCTGATTTTTATCACACTCGTTTGATAAAACCCATATGAAACTCGCTAAAGCTCATTTCATATGGGTTTTATCAAACTCGTGTGATAAAAATCAGATAAATGACCACTCGTAGTGATAATCTATATGTATCACATCCTTTATTCAATATTCAGCCGTCATCAATATTAAATAATCAAAACCTTTTACTACAGACAGTTTAGCAATAATCCCAAAACAGATATCGAATGCAAATTGTCTGTGAATAAGCAACAACATTCATCATTCAGCAACCATTGTTCACATATCTGTCTAATAGTAATATACCTATCTAATGTATCCTTTTGAAGGGCAACAATGTATCTAATTTGTACACTGGTGTATCCTTTTGAAAGCCAATAATATAACTAAAGTGTAAACTAGTGTAATCTTTTGGAAATCAACGATTTAATGTTTATATACATGTAGTATCCTTTTAACTATGTGTCTATGTATAGTAATGTATCCTGTTGAAAATCAACTATACATTCATCTAATGTGTATACTAAGTGTATCTTCCTGAAAAGTAACTACACATTCCTTCAATGCATATATACTAAATGGTGTATCCTTTTGAAAAGCAGTCATACATTCATCTAACGTGTATAGTAAATGTATCCTTTCGAAAAGCAGCAATATACATTTTCTATGATAGGCATTTAGAAGTCGGTGTATACATATGTTACACAAGGCTATTCTATGGATAACAACTTTATTGCTATGGAGCTGCATGTATATTGCAACAATATACATTGATCTAATGTGTATACACTGTATATGCTAATGTATTCTTTGAAAAACCATAACATTTTCTATATATTTATCTTTCAGAGATGTGCGCTCAAGAAAAATTACGTTCGGGGTATATCACATTTTACGGGGTACTTGGTACGACCAGAACCGGCGGGTGGCTGTCAGCTGACATACGTATCACATTCAGATCCCAAAGGTAACACAAGTTCTTGTATGAACTAGGGAATATTATCTCTGTCAAGAGTTATACAATGGGACAACTGATCGCATAGTTCTTCTATGGTAGTTATAAGATCACAAGTACAAGTCAGTGTACAGAAGTGTTTAGGGTGCTGTGAATGCCTTATTATTCACGCAGAACTATCTTTCGCTACTTTTGCAATAAAAGGCAGGTCTTGCTGTTCTTCAAAATTCACAGGAATCCAAACAGATTCTCGCAATCTAACTCAATGGGAATCCACTGGAATCCAAAGCTATGATGGATTACTGAAATTTGACGGGAATCTGTTGGAGTCCTGTGAATTATTTTGCGGGAGTGTCAGCGGGAATCAGATTGATGGATTCCCATGAAACAGCAAGTCCTGAAATGTTTTTTTGCAAAAGATAGTTGCCTTGAATATATCTATCTAATTTTAATCCCATTTGAGTCTGTATATACTCATTCTGAAAATAGAAGAATCGTTCTGAGGTCCAGGTTCCAACTCACTAGTGCATCCTTGTTCTTATCGTTGTTGCTATCCTTACTTCCGCCATAGCTACTCCGCAGATAATTCTACTTTTAAAGCAAATAATGATAAATACATGTAATTTAGCTAAGGTGGTTGATGATCTGTTTGTTTTTGAATCAGAATAAATAAATGAGCAATTTCTCCACAGCAGAAGGTATAAGAAAACATCCACTTTAAGTAACTTTGACATGTGGCTTTGACCAGCATGCAAATAGTGACACCGGGATATAATTCTGTTGAGTTGAGGATTAAAACTGTGCCACCTCCATTATTTATCATTTCATCGGTTAAATCGCTGTACTAGTAATTAGTCCTCTGGTGGTTCCTTAATTATACAAGCTGACAATTGTTTTTACCATCAAGGCCCAGCTCAGCGGGGGCCCTCATACACATAGTTAGTACCTAATTAAAAGTTTTCCGTATTTGCACTATATCAGCAATAATTTTCAAGTTTTGTTTACCTGTCGGTGGATTATCTGCCATATTGCTTTCCAGTTGAAACTGTGAAAGATAATTCCCATGAAGAATAAGGTATTTACAGTATGATGTGGATGATCCTGTCTCTCTGACCAGACCCATGTCAGATTATTGTGTGAGGTTATAACCATGTTCACATTCTGGTTTATCTCTCTCTATGGAAGTAACTTGTTGAAGAACAATTAGTCTTCCTTGAACAGGTAATGACAGATTTGGTGTTAATGTGTGTTCCTCTTTACAGGTAAACTTCCAGCCTGGGCGGTGAACAAGCTTACGCACATATTTGCACCAAAGGTAGGTTGAATTGGTGTAACTCTTCTGCAACTTCATGCTGTAACCTTTATTAGCATACTGATCATGTTGGGTACATTAGGCCCAGATCTAGCTGTGTAACCAGTCATATCAGTAATGTCATTAATGTCGGGGACACTCAGTTGTACATTTTACAGCCAGAACTTGCACAGTGCATGTTGCAAGGAAATGGACATTGCGATGACACCTCTTTCTGATCCCGAATACCCATACATCTTTTATACTATATCTCTATTGTTAAATGACTGTCTACCACCCACTACCTACCCTAGAACTGAAAAATCTCCCCCCCCCCCCTCTCCCATCCCATGTACTTTTTTCTGGAACAGCCATTAGCCAAGAGATACACCGAGACACCCTGTGACATAATTCATGATATATATATATGAGAGATAAAGAATAAATTATCCACAAGTTGGAATATAATCCACAGCCACTCATTATTTCACCCATTTGCTCATTAGTTAATATATAATAATTGTATAACTTCATATTTCTCATTGTAGGTGATATCTCGTATTCACAAAGCAGCCAAGAACTATGAGAGTTGGAAGAGTAAGAATCGTCCTCATTATAAACCTTGGTTATTCCCTGAACAGATGAGCCTACCTAAACTAGACATGACACAAATCATGCCCATGTCACCTGCCAACTCCGACGACTCCATCGACGAGAGCGCGTTAAATGAACGAGAATTTAAAGAAGAGGATCTCCGAGATGGGATGGATGATATATAGGGGTTATGACTACTTAGGAATTTGGTGCAGTTTTCTCCTGATTATATTTATTATTCCAGCAAGAGATGTAAACATGGCCATTTCAGAAAATGAAAGTGCCTCTCTCACACTGATCTCTGCTTTCATATACATGTAGCCCTGCTTTCAGCCCACGATATAACTGCCATGTTATCAGTTTCATGTAGCAAATGTATATTGCATAAGTCATTCTATGTCTGCTAATTTGGTATTTTCTCACTCCGAGTGCTGGACTACCAAGTGACTGTGTTATTTTTCGGATTGCGAAGTAACAACATAGCTTTATGAGGTGAAGTATCATTGTTTTGTCAATTATTGCATCAGGTATAATATATAAAGACACATTTTATGAGCTTGGAATGAGTACCCGTAACTGGCTTTGTTATTCAAATACACATCATCTTAGATGAAACCCAGTGATCATGTTTATGGAATTGTCAATCAATATAACCACGGCCAGACAAGATGTTTATGGAATTGTCAATCAATATAACCACGGCCAGACAAGATGTTTATGGAATTGTCAATCAATATAACCACGGCCAGACAAGATGTTTATGGAATTGTCAATCAATATAACCACGGCCAGACAAGATGTTTATGGAATTGTCAATCAATATAACCACGGCCAGACAAGATGTTTATGGAATTGTCAATCAATATAACCACGGCCAGACAAGATGTTTATGGAATTGTCAATCAATATAACCACGGCCAGACAAGATGGCATTAACAGATTTCATCTGAGATGAGTTTCAGTGAAGGTACAAGATAAAATTCTTGATGCTGTAGAGTACACAATGTTTACTAGTGAGATTACTATTGTAATTAATGCTTAGCTTATATTGTGCTACTGTTGACAGTAGAAATAAAAGCCAGTTTACATCCCTTGTTGACCTGTAAATACTGTATTATAATAACGTGTATGCTCTTGCAAGCATGTAAATATGTGCATCGCCTGGTGACGTAACACCCCTAGAAACTGGGAAAACCCACATCATCCAAACACAAGTGGATTCTTCCATTTTGTTTTTAGGACTGTTCACAGCTCAGTTACATCAATTTTCATGCTGATTTAGCCAGGCGGAATTTTATCAAATTCAGTTGTACATTAAATTGTATGTTAGCTGTACATATCATTTCTGTGTGGTCATGTGTTGACCATGAACAGGGACCAGGGGCATTCTTTGCACAATCCATGTAAGGTACCATGAGATGTTGATACATACGTTGCACCTTTATCAGCTTTCTAATCAGTCAGTTTGTTGGTGCATCCAATGCCTAAATAAAATTTGGGAGGCACACAATTATGTGTACATATATGTGTAAGGAGATGTGTATGTGTACTTAGTCTTGCCATAGATTTAATTGTGTACAATGTGTACATTAACAATGTGTATGTACATGGTTGTAACAAAGTGTACTTAATTTAAATGATTGCTTATATCAGTCCTCTGATCATAGAGTTATCGGTCATTATCCAACTCAAAATTACATTCTATACCGATATCGCTTTTTCTGATGCATCCCAAGCATGCCGGTTAGACATTTCTGAATAACATTTCACACTTCATTAGTTCTATAATGTTTTTACTTCCCTTTTCACAAAATTCTAATTGAAAGTTTTTCTGTCAATGATTTAAACATTGTTTTCTGTCAACACTCCTACACAAATGCTGCTTAAATTCTTCTGTTTGTTTTGCTGTTGATTTATTTTACGTCGAGCTATATGAAGTTTTCAAGCCATTAAGGTGTAGACTATATTGTCCATTTTGTAGGTCCTTTCAAATGATCCAATAACCCCATTCCCTCTTGCAGTATGCCCAGTAATTATTTAGGATCCCTGCTGGTATATTTTAAGAATGTAGATATACGTTTACAGGATTCCAAATTTATTTTCCCTTGTTCCAAAGACAGTATTAATCTCTGATGTTATTACTTTTTCTGTCGGGGCAGATTTCTCGACCTCTGCTATGAACATGATTATAATGATGCAGGCAATCATGACAGATATGTTTTCATATGGATTTATTTATGAAGGGTGAATGAACTTAACCCAACTGGCAAATATTATTGCTGTAATTTAATAGTTAAAAATATTAGTACTCTGACAACATCTCCTCATTACTTTAATTAGTTTGATTTCAGATTTACAACTAACTACATGTAAGGCTTGTTTAATGATTGTATTCTCTCGCAGCCATAATTTACCAATATATCCAAGCAGAATTGTATTTCACTGCAGCTCTGCTTTATTACAATGTATAAAGTATTACGTATTAGCTCCAATGAGGAAATGTTGATATTGGATCATTTGGATTGGGTCCAAAATTCCATCAATCCATAGATTTCTGCCAACAGGCCTGAAGCCTGATGATGTAATGTACATCCATGACATTTAAATGATAGGTGGGGATCATAATACAATTCAAATACCCTGCCATCAATTAAATTGCCAACGCGAGATCCCTGGACGGGCAGGCGATCTTATAAGCCTCTAATTTGGTGCCCCATTCCAATACAGGGCCTCGCGCCTTGCGCACCTGTACTGAAGCGGTGTTAGATTTCAGGGTAATTGACACCTGCCATGTACGCAAATAGATGTAGGGGAGATGTCAAGAACAGGAACCATATTACAGTATTATGAGCAGCAGACTACCACCCCCATACAACACCTATATCGATTATTAGGGGCAAAAATAAAAAATTGTTTTTGAACAGTCTGACTAAATTTTCAGGACTGAGCAGGATGATAGTTTGTTATGCCAAGATTTCTGAGGTACTTCATAACTGTTTTGGTACTATTGGAATAGAATGGACAAAGGTACAATTTAATTGTATCATTATCTCACATGTATGTGCAGTGTACTAGTTTGTTTCACAAAACAGAATATATCATACACATGGGGCAGACTGGGACACTTGATGGGGCACACTGGGACTATATTAATCAAATGGTGAAATTTACTTTCATCATAAAATGTTTTTAAAGCGCATTATTTTGTTTCTTAAATAGTAGTAATTACTAATCCCATCAGATCAGACTTTGAAGTCAGATGCTTCTGTTTCTTCAAATTTTGCCTCTGATAAATATTTAGTTAATATGAACCAAACAGCCTGATTCAAAATGTATTTTGATTACTGTCCCAATGAACCACTTTGGGTGTCCCAGTGCATCCCATTTCTGGGGTAAACTGGGACACTTTTTTGACTTTTTATCCCTCAGCCTGTTAGGCTGCGGGATCTTGTCATCGGCATGGTCGTCCCGTCGTCGTGCAGTGTTCAACAATTCTTGTGACCAGTCTAGAAGCCAAGCCGTTGCTTCTAGAGACTTCAAATTTGGTATACAGGATTGTTGGGTGATCACCCACAAGTCTATTAAATTTGGCTACTTTGTGATGAATTTTGCGATTTCCATGGCAACATCACAGAAAATTTGTCAACAATTCTTGTGACCGGTCTAAAAGCCAAACCGTTGCTTCTAGAGACTTCAAATTTGGTATACAGGATTGTTTGGTGGTCAACTGCAAGCCTATTGAGTACTTTGTGGCGAATATTGCGGTTTCCATGGCAACATCATGGAAAATTCCCATATGGCAATGTGAACACCATAAAAGCCTTACTGTTGTCGATAGAGATTTCATATTTGCTATGTACTATTGTTGGGTAGTGAACCACAAGCCTATCAAATTTTGGTACATTGTGATGATTTTTGTGGTTTCCATGGCAACGTCTGTTTGATGATTTGAACATGAATCATTGATATAAGCCAAACCATTCCAGCTAGAGACTTCAAATTTGGTGTACAGGATTGTTGAGTGCTCAGTCACAAGCCCATTGGATGTTTTGTGTCATTACCAGCATTTAATGTGCCCAGGAATTACGATGCCAATGAGGCTATGCTTTAATTTGTATTTTCTCTTCACTCACAAGAGATTATAGGCCCAATGGACACATGTTTAAAGGTAAAATACATGCACATGTATCCTCATCCTCGTAATCTGTTTGATCATAGATGGAAGGGACATACAATCAACAGGTACACAGGGATTCATACAGTTCTTGCTTTCAAAAAATCTATATTACTAGGCTTCCAATGAAAATCAGAAGACTTTTATTATTGTTCAGATTATTATTAGGGTTCAAAGCCAGAATGGCTTGAAGCCTTTTGTTTTTGTTCAGATTATTTTTCTTCTTTGCGCTATTTTTCGCACGGGATATGTCAAATTATTTATTATAGTCCTCCAATGCATCCAACATCCCACACTGAAGTTATCATATTTTAATCTTTTACAAGCCACTGCTAAAGCATCTTCTGCATTCAACCAAATCTTTCAGGCTTTTACATATGCATTTTCCATTCGTTATACACTGACTAAAACTGTCTGGCTGAGGGGTTGTACATGTTAGAATATTTTGTATGATGATGTCATACGAAATGTTTGTTATATCTAGTAGAGCATAGAAGGCTACTCTACAGGACAATAATAGTGGAGATTTTTGCAAAAAAAAACAAAACAGGAAAAATGTCCCAGTGTACCCCAATCTCCCCTACACTTGATCACATAATTGTAAGAGGGATAGAAGGTCATCCGGGTTAAGGTCTACTTTCATACACTGCATCCTTATACAGAATATCTAGTAAAGTTTGGTCAGTCTTTCATGTAAGTTCCTTTAAGACCTTTGTGTTACTGTTTTGTCCATCTATAGTCTTTGTTGTATCCAGAAACTCTATCCTTCTCCTTTGTTTTGTGACCCTTACATGAAAGATGGACATGAAGTGTATAGTCCAGTTGATCTTTGACATACAGGCTAACAGATCCCCTTAATTTCCTTTCAAGTTCATGATTCTTCAGGTACATTACAGGCATTTTTTTTAGCCAAAGTAGATCACCTTGTACTCGTCTTTATTTTTAACAATTAGCTTAATTTGAAACTAAGCTTTATTGTTGATAAATGTAAATAAGACATTCTTACAGCAGGCTGCATAATAAATGATCAATTGTATGTGATCAAAGTATTGAAGTAAATAATCAGGTTTAAACACAGGTGTCACAATATATATATATATATATATATATATATTAACCTCCAAGGATGGGAGAGCTACATGTAAATGTATGGTGTTTGTATGGGATTTATATTTCTCCATATATATTTGAGTGTTCGAGGTCGCCTCCTTGTGATAGAACTTTTGGCTGTCAAATAAGTCAGGCTATTGATGTAGTAGTCTCTCGAGTGAAATATTTTGAAGACAAATGCCTAAGGTGGTAAAAATGGAAGATCCATTTTGCACATTTAATTTTTTAAATCATTGCAGGATTTACGCCGACAATAAAGGTTGTGATCATTGTAAATAGTTAGATGCTCATGTGCATTTATTTATTGCTAATTCAGCCTCTGTGATGTAAGATAGAACTCCATATATGTTCAACATGCTCACCAGAATCCTTCTACACAATGTTGCTTCATACTCCTCTCCTATTGGTTATCTATGCATACATGTAAGTACAGCGAGACCTGTGAATACTGAATCCTGCGTAAACTAACCAACCTCTAAATAACAACATTATTCATGGTCCCAATACTTGAATGTAAGGTAGCGGTATTTTGAACCTCGATAAACCAGAAGCCTGTCAAGATGGACAGACACTATTATCTGGTGCCAAGCATGGTCGGTATACACAGGTTATCTGGGGCCAAGCATGGTTGGTATACACAGGTTATCTGGGGCCAAGCATGGTCGGTATACACAGATTATCTGGTCTCGAGCATGGTTGGTATACACAGGTTATCTGGTGCCAAGCATGGTCGGTATACACAGGTTATCTGGGGCCAAGCATGGTTGGTATACACAGGTTATCTGGTGCCAAGCATGGCCAGTATACACAGATTATCTGGTCTCGAGCATGGTTGGTATACACAGGTTATCTGGTGCCAAGCATGGTCAGTATACACAGGTTATCTGGTGCCAAGCATGGTTGGTATACACAGGTTATCTGGTGCCAAGCATGGTTGGTATACACAGGTTATCTGGTGCCAAGCATAGTTGGTATACACAGGTTATCTGGTGCCAAGCATGGTTGGTATACACAGGTTATCTGGTGCCAAGCATGGTTGGTATACACAGGTTATCTGGTGCCAAGCATGGTTGGGATACACAGGTTATCTGGTGCCAAGCATAGTTGGTATACACAGGTTATCTGGTGCCAAGCATGGTTGGCATACACAGGTTATCTGGTGCCAAGCATGGTTGGTATACACAGGTTATCTGGTGCCAAGCATAGTTGGTATACACAGGTTATCTGGTGCCAAGCATAGTTGGTATACACAGCTTTCACTGTTTACAATAAATGATCCAAATCAAGGTTAATTGTCCCCTAATATTGGCTATATTTTCTTGTGTCAAAATAGGAGTGTTTAGAAGAAGTTCTCACACCTCAAATTTTCCCATTAGTGATATTATAATGTGGACAGGTATAGGTTATCATAATGAAGGGATAACACCTATTCTGTGTAAAGCACACCTAGTAGTTGTTAATTCGCTGGTTTTGGAGACTAGATGTACTGTTACATAGTAGTTGTGTTCTCTGATATGGTACCATACCTCATATGTTCTGTTTTTCACAATGGAAACTTTGATGTACATTCATGAATGTTCTCAGATCATGATAATTTGTACATATATCTCCGGACACAGACAATGCCATGCTACAAGGACAGGTGATCAGCAAGTTTCTCTTCTTAATAATGAGGTGTTGGTGGCGAGTGATGGTGAGTGTTGTTACGGTATATATTGCAAAATGCTGAAAAGCATATGCCTGAAGAAAGTGAATGTGTATTGCAATAGTAGTTGGACTTCTGTAAATGTTAAATAATGTGCAAGATGTAAACGGGACAATAATGAGAAAACTTACCATTAAACTATCTGGTAGTGTGAATTCAATTATTCCATGTTGAGTACAATTTGTTCACATGTATGGTGGAATGTCTGGAATCTCAAATGAAAGTGTGTTATACATGTACATATCTCAGGTTTGAGGAACAAACATGGTTTCAATTAAGATATAATCAAAGAAATTTCATTATAATTATTGGATCTTAGTATTTTACAAAATTAGCTTCTTTTGGAAACAGAGCCCACAAATAGCATTGACTCAACAGTTACCTGTTTAAAGGGTCTTTCTTCGGGTAGAATTTAATTAGATAACTTTGGGATATAATTTAAACAAAAACATTGTATTTATTAACAAAATGTGTCTAAATATTTCTTGTCTTTTAAAATCTTTCTCCATTTTGATTCTCTGACTAGGGGATACAGAATCACTGCCACGAAGTGTGTCGGTGTTTCACAGATTCACATCAGCACATTAACTCCAAAACCATTCATTTAATCTCGTCACTTCAAATCTTCAACATATTCTCAAATAGCTATTTACTGTCAAATTTTGAGACCACTGTTTTAATTTTCAAGGCCACAGCACCATAAAAGTCAGAAGCACTCCACAATTCAGTTTACTCATATTTCTCATTTCCCATGTCAATATCAGAAATTTAAAAAAAATCTCAATTGAATGTGGCCTCAAAATTTTACTGAATTGGGCAAATAGCTCTATCAGTATTTAAAAACTCAGACCACTCAGCAAAGTTTATTTTATTTTTTTCTTTTAAATCTAACCTGGTTGCATTGGTGAGCTTATATGTCTGCTTTGGAACAAAGTTCTACCAGAAGGATTTGAAATAATGGCTGATTTAAGATAGAAGATCATACTTGTATATTAGTATATTGATTTGTAAGTTCTACTTCAAACATTAAAAAAATGGTTAATTGGTGGGAGATGTCATGTACATATGAATCCGGGAACATATTCATCGACGACATATACCAAGCCATTTTCCATGAAGGTAAATATGTTGAAGCCATTAATTTAGAATCTGATCAGATGTGTACAAAATATATTAGTACATGTTCCCATCAAGCACATCATTGGCATGAATGATCTGAATTTTCATATTCAAATTTCAGATAAGATAAACGAAAAATAAAACAGCAATGCCAAAGATTTAGAAGCAAAGTGCAGACGTTAGAAGGAAAGTTACCAGAACCTCCGTGCAAAATTTTCCAATCAATCAAGGCCTTGGCAAAAGCTGACCTTGCTCAACTGTCTGTGTATTTCCCATATAAGAGAACTACAGTCAACCATACGAGATAACATTTTTGCTAATCTAATTCTAAAAATGCACTGATATATAATGCATGCTTGCTGGGTGTAGACAATGACTGATAGCCGAGGGGTATTGGAGCCCAATGGGCTATTTTCTTTCTTGCACTCTCCGTCAACATCCAATAAAGTCCAGAAACTAAATGAACTACACATACAATATTATATCTTCAAGCAATCGGGCATATGCCTGAGGATATACATTACAGCATTTTCCGAAGTACTCCGTAAGAACACTCGATCAGTAAACCTCATAAGTACAAGAGGATTAAGGTGAGCAATAGGTGATTGTGATTAAGTGCTCACCCTTCATTGTAAGGCCTATGACAAATGTTTTCTTCATATATTCATGTGGTGTGGAGTGAAAGTGATTCTTTGCAGGACAACAGCATGATATTCATCATGACTACCGAACCATCCCGCAATCATATAGCATTTGGCAGAAGGACCTAGCAAGGTTTAATGAAATTTTGTCCCCCATGATGAGGTGTGTTTTGGAGTGACAACATGAAATACTGGTATCACGAACAATAGAAATATTTCAGTTAGCGTGAAGTATATTATCATGTCGGATGCTCTGAGTATTTTGTTGACCCTGGGTCTTGTTTTTTTGAACATCTTGAATTCGCGGATGCGTAAACAATTGTCTATTTTGAGGCGAAAATGGCACACTGTTCTCTTTGTAAACATGTGAAGCCAGTCCAGAACCAAGATAAACTTAACCCCGAAATATTGACCGTGTCAGTAGTTTGTTGTTGGCCAAACACGGTTTTGGTTCTGAACTGGCTTCATATGTTTATGGGGAGATATGTGCTATTTTCACCTCAAAATAGATGATTTTGCGCAAATACACTACTTCAAGATGCTGTTATTAAAAAAACATAAGACTCTGGGCCTACAAAATACTCAGAGGAAAAGACAACATAATATACGTACTTTACGCTAACTGTAAAATTTCTTTCGTACGTGATATTTCATTTTGTCACTCCAAACCGCACTTCATGGGGGTTAAACCACGCCAGGTCCTTCTGTTACCAGTAAAATATATTGTTTTCTTGTGAAACTGAGACAGTTTATTTTACTTGGGGTTATTTCCTTGGACTGTTGATGATGTGAATGTTAAATTGGTCAATGTTATAGGTACATACATTACCGGTACGTGAAGAATGTAGTTTGCGGAATGAGGAGTTCACAAACTGTATATTTTGTCAATTTGGTGAGAAAAAACTAAAACCGGAAATGCCAGGAAATGTGTTTCTGATGAGACTTTTGGATCATTCAATGTACATTTTATCTCTGCATTAAATATCTAGCTAAACTTGCATATTAATTTGTTCTGCATCATTCAGTATTCTATGAATACCATATCTACTTGTTTATTTGTATTGATGAGTCCATGATTATTTAAAATCTCATTTTGTCAGAATATATGTCTCTACATGTATAACAGACACATAACCTAACCTAATCTGTAGATAATTTATCATGTTGCTGTCATTTGTTTAATATTTTTGGGTATTGTGATATTTTCTTTTACACCCTAGGTTTTACAATTCCTTCTGTATGGAGGAGAAGTGGCTCATGACCAATCTCTTTTGCCAACTTTTTCCCTCGTGCAGCAGCACATAAATGGACTGCCATTATAATTGGGGACCATATTGTCATCAATGTGTAATGAACACCTAGACTGCTTTCAGTGACAAGAATGTAAGGACATGATATATTTACTAATACATGTTTACACTACTTGGGATTTTTAAATGTTTTAATAATCCCAGATACTATACGCATGAATGTGTGAAGTTGATATACGGTACCGGTAACTTTATTTGTGCTTTCTTGTCCTTTTAGGTAAATTCTTTATTTTTACCACACTTGTCTGAAACTGCGTACACAACTTTGTTCTGGTTTAACAAATGCTATAGTTTAGTTTGTTCTGATTGTTCTGATTGAGTTATTATAGTTTTGTAATTTTTTGTCTGTAATTCTTCTTTGAAACAGCATATTATCTGCTCTCCCATGACTGATTTTGTGATGTATGTTTACTTCTTTTTATCATTTTAAAGCTAATTCTGTTACAAAATGTCCATATCATGATGATTTTGCCAAATGTTCTGCTTAATATGTGCATGATAAGAGTATTATAAAAAAAAACTCACTGTGAAAATGAGTTAATCTCAAAACACTAATCAATAAAGAAAACTTTATGGAACAGCTGACTTTCTAGGATTGATTATTGGGCTGTTTTTCTGTCTCTACCAAATGTGATCTAGTACATCGTCATTCCTCTATCTGGACTGAACAATTTGAAAAATACCCCTAATCGAACATATGAAAATATTTAAATCTCTTTCTTGAACCAAGCAGCAGGATGGGTCTCCTCAATCACCACCACTATGACCGTGGGGGCAGGAGGGGAGAATTCAGAGAGCTAATTGTTTTGGAATCTCTTATCTGATTTTTCTTATCCTTAATTTTTACTTGGGAGCGAATTTTTTTCGAGATAACCATTATGCTCCGATATTTGTCGTTATAGGATTAAATTACAACATATCAGAAACTACAATTCAGCTGCCATATCTGTGTGAGAGCTGTTCTTTGATCTTCGTCCCTGATACACAGAGTGTATATGAACCATTTGATGTGGGGAGAAAAGAACCATATTTATTTTAAGCAGCTCAGTTTTCCACTGCCATCTTCCACAAAATCATGCCAATAAGTGAGAGACTTGAATACAACTCAAAGACAGTCAGAAATCAATTCCGCAACAAGTTGAATGTCATTAAGCATTCTCAAGATTCAATAGTTTTTGGATAATGCATCAGTGAGGCACAGATGCGGATTCGGGACCTATCTAGTGGGTAATGGCTGTGTCATATGATATAAGGTGTTAGAATATATTGGGTTATGGGGATGGGATTTATAGTTAGAGTGTACTATTCCCTTTATCCGTGTTCATGTAAAAGTTTAACCAGACCTTGCCTGTATTCCCCTCACAAGATCTCACCTCCTGCTTCATAAAGGTGTAATCTTAACTAGAACTAGATACAGTTGATCGAATACGATCGAGGAGGCATCCCTTTTGCATCTTCAGTAAAAGAAACAATCATTATTTGTGAAGAGAGTAAAAATGTAAAACATAGGAAAAACAACATTAACATGGCCCCAAAAGATACCTTGATGGAAGGTGCCCACATACCAAATTTGAAAGAATCCGTTCAGGTCCAACAGTTACTGTCCGAAAATGCAATTTTACCTTGGCCCACAGTGGCGCCACGTAGGCCCTATAGACAGATAGGGATTAAAAATAATCCCAACCGAGATCTTGATCCATGGACATTGAAATAGAAAATGCTAACTTGGCTTCAAGTGGCGCCACCTATGAGCAGATTGACAAGAAAAACAATCCCAAGTGAAACCTTCAGGTAAGGTACACATATACCAAACTTGGAAAGAATCCATTCAAGTTCTAAAAAGTTGTCTGGAAACATAATTTTAGATTTGCCCCCAGGTGGCACCACCTATATGTGGATTGGCATGAAAAACAATGCCAAGCGAGATATTGAGGCGAGGTACCTACACACCAAATTTGGAAGGAATCGGACCAGGTTTTCAAAAGTTATTGTCTGGAAACACTTTTAACTTAGCTTTCAGGTAGCGCCACCTATACACTAATCAACACGAAAAACAATCTCAAGCCAGATCTTGAGGCAAGGTACCCACACCAAATTTGGAAAGAATCCTTAAGGTTTTCAAAAGTTACTGTCTGGAAATGCAATTTTAACTTGGTCCCCAGGTGGCGCCACCCAGAGGCGGATTGGCACGGAAAACAATTTCAAGCAATTATCTATAGACAAGCCCGGACCCACTTATCAAATACAAAAACATGGGTCTGTGCCTGATAAATTGAGACCTTTTGTGGTTGCAATTCATTGAGGGGTTACAAAATTATACCAATATTGCAGACTACACACAATACTGCAGATAAATATGCTCGAACACAATAGATGAGGGTCGGGCGAGAGGTAGTTTGGGAGATAGAGGGTGGGTCCCGACACCCTGGGGGTGGGGACATGCTCTCCTCGAGGGTGGTGGTAGGTGTGCTGACAAGGCCATAGAAAGCTCCCTGTACATGAAACAACCACACTGACAACTGCATGCCATCATCTGTCAGTCTGAAGAACCACAAGGTTGAATTCAATTCAATTCAGGAAATTGATCCTTGTGCACCCAAACTTCAGGAACTTGGGTGTAATTAATATAGTAAGTTACATGCGTGAAGACAAATGGTTTGTGCAACAGCATTAGGGTAAATCATATGATGTGGAATACAATTATTTGATGGCAAAAATAAAGGAAATGTCCTTCATTTAAGACAACATGAAATTCGAAACTAACGGGTTCGGTACTGCGGGGAGTTTCATATTATACTTGTGAAATAAAATATGGTTCGTACAGAAGCTTTAGGGTAAATCATATATGTGGAACACTGATTTGATAGCAAAATTGAAGGAAATGGGGTCCTTCATTTAAGGCGACACGAATTTGAAACTAACAGGAGTTCGGTACTGTGGAGATTACCCCGCCAATTATTTTGTATTATACTTCTGAAATAAAATATGGTTCCCGTAAAAGCTTTAGGGTGAATCATATAATGTGAAAAGGACTTGACCGCAAAATTGAAGGAAATGGTGTCCTTCATTCAAGGTGACATGAAATTAAAAAATAACAGGGGTTCAGTACCGCGTGGATTCCCTCATCAATTATTTTGTATTATACTTCTAAAATAAAATATGGTTTCTGTATTAAGCTATTATGGAAAATCATATGATGTGGAAAGGATTTGACCGTAAAATTGAAGGAAATCGTGTCCTTCATTCAAGACGACATGAAATTCAAAACTAACAGGGCGGGTTCAGCACTGGGGGAACCCGGCGCCGGTTATTTTCTCTCATACTTCTAAAATAATGTCATCAACATATTAGTAATTACTATAAAGAAATATATTTAGGTGATTCGGCATGTGTGTGTGTGTATAAACAATGTACATTGCATCTCATACCTTAGGTTAGTAGGGCCCTCGGTGGCCGAGTGGTATAAGGCGCTTCGCTGGTGACTGCTAGCCTCACACCGCTGAACCGGCACGGGTTCGAGCCCAGCTGGTCCATGTGTGAAAGTCTGTCAGTTACTTGCCGAAGGGCGGTGGTTCTCTCCGGGTACTCCGGCTTCCTCCACCAACCAAACTGACTGTCACCATATGAGTGAAACAAACTTGAGTGTGACATTAAGCCAAATTCCCTCCCTCCCTCCCTTAGGTTAGTATCACATGGGGCTGAGAAGCTGTGTAACATTTTGTGCCCAGGGGTAGGGACATCCTCCCGAGCGTAGTGTAGAGGTTGAATAATTGTAGATTCATATTATCTTCCGGAATATATGAGAATTGGGGGGAGGGTGGGGGCGGGTGGGGCTTAGTTCAGGAGAGTGAGTTAATATGATTTAACGTCGCTTTCAACTATATTTCAGTCATATCACGAGGGTCCTATTCTTTTTCACACCCGGGAACCACAGGGGTGAGGTCCTATTCCTTTTCACACCCGGGAACCACAGGTGCCTCAGTTAGTCGCCTCTTACAACAAGCTGTCTGAGGAGCTGAGGCCTATTCTTACCATGACCTGCAGTGTGCACGACGACATCCCAGGTCAATCCCCAGTTCAGGAGATATAGCATGGGGCCGAGGAGCTGGGAAGCTGGACAGGAACAATTTTCTAAGTCCAAAACAACTTCCTTGGACAAGAACAGGGACACGGTCGTCCACAGATATCATTCAGATCCCTATATTAAGCTTTCCGCAGTTAAAGCTATGGGCTCGATAAATTCTGTTCAATTTTTACGACCCTAGACCCCCTTCTGGGGGGGTCCGTTCCATCCCGTGACCGCACAGGACCCCTACATCTAACTCCGTTAAGAGTGAATCGTTTTTCACATTCTTGGTGTGGTTTTAGGGGTTTTCGATGAAGCGGAGTCCATTTATAGCACTTTTGAAGAGAGCGCAAGTTTTTATCAGCAACAGTAGTATAGTAAGGTTAAATTCGTACCCATTTGCGCAAATTGAGGCCTTTGACCTTTTACCTCGGAGTCCGGTCACGTGACCGGAAGTGACCTTTGACCCCTGCGCATCCACACAATACGGGATAATAATGGTGCGCAGGGGCCAAAGGTCAAGGGTCCTCAATTTGCACAAATGGGTACGAATATATAAAATTTACATGTAATTTTTACATTTTTAAACTAAAACTTACCTTACTGACATATGCGTTCGTGTGCAAACACGGATTAACAAAGGAAGACATTAAAACAATAGCACAGTTCATTTTCCGCCTAATCACCCACTCCAGCACTCTACTCACAATAGATCTCCACTTCTTCCGCCTAGATGCACAGATCCCAGCGGGGAGGTCGGGTGGGACCATTACTCTGTCAGTAAGGTAAGTTTTAGTTTAAAAATGTAAAAATTACATGTAAATTTTATATATTTTTACACAGTAAAACTGACCTTACTGACATATGCGAGAATCCCATAGCAGGACGAAAGGAAGCCAAAGTGACAGTGACTAATGGCGTGAGGATTAGACGGATGCCAGCATGAGACTTCATGCTGCCCATAAAGCTTAAAATAAGCATGAACTTCCATAAAGACTCAATAGGAACAGAGTCATATAACAGTATCGTAAACGCTGTTACTATAGTAAGCGCAGATCTCCCAGGTTAATCGGCGCTGGCATAATGGAAGTTATATACACGTCCGCCCCCCCCTTTTTTTAATAGAAAAGTTTTTATGTGGAAATGTGTTCTTACCATTAAAAACCGATAAAAACACACAGGCCTCTAGTGTCTGTATGCCGACCCGACCCCGGTGATCTGCTGCGCTGTCACAAGGGGTCCCAAGGAATATAGAGCATCCTTGATAAGTGTCATATCCCTCACGTAGTATGATGCGACGGTTGTATGTGATCTCCAGTTACAGGCCCTCATAATGTCGGTTACTGACCTGTTGGTCCATAGAGGCCAGGACGCCCCAAGCGCCCTGATCTCGTGTGCAGATGCTTTATACAACGCAGCCTGCATCGATGACACTCCATCGTAGGCTAATCTAATAGATTTGGAGAGCCA
This sequence comes from Hanleya hanleyi, assembly GCA_036873755.1. Taxonomy (NCBI): domain Eukaryota; kingdom Metazoa; phylum Mollusca; class Polyplacophora; order Lepidopleurida; family Hanleyidae; genus Hanleya; species Hanleya hanleyi. Next base: position 12,036 of record JAVTVY010055085.1, on the reverse strand, counting down.
AGAGGAGATAGTATTCTTTGATTACAAGCGTCTAGTCCGTCATTCATAATCCAGCCGTCGTCCATTAGAGAATATCCGCGTCCATAATCCAAAGACCTATTCCATATTCCATATAACAGTATTTAAGCACCAAATTCAAAAAGACAATTATAGTATACATAAACATAGGCTTGTTTCCTGCAAGAGAGAAGCGGTCAACAGTTTTCAATGATGCCGGCAAGACATCATGATGTTCCAAAAATATCAAATCCGTATCGCTGATCAGTATTCTTAATCCATAATATTCGTTGTTGGCTTCGGTGACAAAATGGTATAAATAATCGCCTTCGCCCAGCACGTAGTACCTTAGTGCAGCTAATATGCACAGTAAAATGTCTAGAAGAACTGTCGTACAGAGATTGGTTCTTGGCAACAAATTCCGGAATGGTAGTAAGGACAACATATGTCCATCGAGAATCATGCCTAATTTCCCTAGCATCCAGAGCGTGTAATTCTGACACGCGAGCCGCTGAAGCCAAAGCTAACAAAAACAAGGTTTTGTAAGATAAGAATTTCAGATCGACCGTAGCTACAGGTATAAACGGATGTTCGGATAGACTGCGTAGAACTAACGCTAAATCCCATTTCGGAAGTTTCGGTACAGACGCTTGTCTATCTATCCTAAAAGATCTAACCGAAGATGTTAGATTAGGATCAGAAGCAGGATTAACGCCCGTAGAAAGGTTAATAATCCTAGACAACGCCGTTCTGTAACCATCCACAGTTGATGGGGCTAGACCTTTGTCCTGAAACAGATATAACAAAAAATCTGCTATCTGCTGAACAGAGACAACACGGGCATCAATGTTTCTTTCAGAACACCACTCATGGAAGACCTTCCACTGCCCTTAGCAAGCGGATGTGGAGGTTCGAGTGGAAGCGAACATTCTTCGCGAAGCTTCCCTAGAAAACCCAGCCTCAGAGAGCTGATTCATGAGCACTTGCTGCGTGTAGATAGAATGCCTGAGGTTTGTGGTGGAAAATTGCTGACTTCGGTTGGCGAAGTAGTTTTTGCCCAAAGAGGTAGACGTATGGCAAGCCAAAGTGCTTTTTATTCGAGAAATTCCGATATCGGGAATTGAATTCCCGATATCGGAATTAAAATTTCCGATATCGGAAATTCATGACCTTCAATTTCCGATATAGAAAATTGAATTCTCGATATCGGAAATTCGGAATTGCAATTCCCGATATCGGAAATTGAATTCCCGATATCGGAAATTCAATTCCCGATATCGGAAATTCAATTTCCGATATCGGAAATGCAATTCCCGATATCGGAAATTGTCATTGAATTTCCGATATCGGGAATTGCAACTCTTGGGTGCACTCGACACTTGCCACGGTTTCGTACAAAGTGGTCCCTCCCTAACTTTATAATAAGGAAGATCGCCCGATTTTGACAGCAAGGTAATTCTTCTTACCTTTCTACTAACTGATATCTGTAGTATCACCCTGCTGGACGTAACCATTTCTCCAAACGAGGATATAACAATTGCTTGTTGATCGCACCCACTCACCACTACAGAGTTAATCGTGTCCGGAATTGAATATCTGGAGGACCAAAATCCGCACTTTTTCTGGAAGCGAAAATCATGATTCCTCTATGGCGATAAAATTTTACAAAAAACGAGTAGGTCGACCCCCTATTTTTTTCGCCATATTAAATTGTCCTTTGGACGGGAAACACTTTAACATACATAAAAAGAAAATCATTTCATGTTTTTCAGAAAAGTTGAAGAAGGGCTAAGGAGGATTGCACGTCTTTCCTTTTCAATTTCAATAGCTCACAAGTCCCCTGAAATAATGGCACGAGTGTGCCCATTTAGAAAATATATACGTTTACAAGGTTTTTGTTAAAGATTTTACATCTATTTATGGTCGAAGATCCGAACCCATGCCTGTTTTTAGCCGCACATCATTTAGGTTTCAGATTCAGATTCAGATTCAGATTTAGGTGTGGAATGCACCCCTAGGTTTTGTAAAGCTTTCAGGCTTTCATTTCCGATATCGGAAATTCGGTGACAATTTCCGATATGGGAAATTCTATTTCCGATAACGGAAATTGAATTCCCGATATCGGAAATTGAATTCCCGATATCGGAAATTTAATTCCCGATATCGGAAATTCCATTTCCGATATCGGGAATTGCAATTTCCGATATCAGAAATTAGAATTTCCGATATCGGGAATTGAATTCCCGATATCGGAAATTCGGAATAAAAAGCACTTTGGCTTGCCATAGTGTAAAGTTGCCACTCCGTCGGTAAAATCTGATGTTTTCTGGACAGTGCTTCGGCTAAAACATTCAGATGTCCTGGTATGTGTCTGGCACGAGGTTCTATTTCTTTCTGCCAACACAGGTGGTACAGAATCTCGGTCTGCTTCAGAAGCTTGGTTGACCGAGTTCCCCCATCTTGTTGATATAGGCTAGGACAGTTGTGTTGTCCGTGGCTACCAGTACCGACTGACCTTTTGAGTGTCGCCCGATTGACGGCAATGAACTCCAGAACATTGATATGCAACAACCTCTCCTGCAGAGTCCAAAAGCCTGATATCGACTTGGATCCGAGGTGTGCCCCCCATCCTTGCATCGGAGCATCCGTGAACAGCTGATGAGTTGCTTTAAGCGGAAGTAGTGTTACATCAGGCATCACGTTGAGAGGGTCTAGCCACCACGATAGGTGATGTCTGACTTCCTCTGTTACAGGAATTTTGGGATTCCTGTGCCTGTGTGTCCAATGATGATTTAAATAAATCGTTAGTGGCTGTAACTGTAATCGGCCTAGTGGAGTGACATCCTGAGTGGATGTCAATAGACCGATTACTGACGCAGTAAAGAATGTCTGATGAACAAAGGTATGTCGTGACATATCTTGCGCCAGCGAACTTCCGGTGGCCGAGCAATGATCAATTTGGTGTCGTAAGCCACGTCTAGGAAGATTTTTCCTCGTGAGGGAGATACAAATATTGTATCGCATCAGAGTTGTTGTCTGCACAGATTCCTGATAATGGAATCGTCTAGGTAGAAATGGTATTTGATCCTTCGACTCTGCAGATATGCCGCCACTGGCTGAAATACCCTGGTAAAAACCCAAGGGGAACTGGCTGGACCGAAAGGAAGAACCTGGGATTAGAAACGGCGGGCGCCGACCATAGGGTGCAGTCCACAGTAGACCCCTCGTTGCTGGAAATAGACCCTTGGTATGGCCCTTTCGTCTTTCCGAGATGCCAAACCATCCAGAAAACCCATATAAAAGTATATATTTTCTTCATGGTAATGCTCATACCATTAATTCAGCATACAAGCCAGTTATGCAAATTCAACCCGGGATAAATTTTCTTCCCTCGGAATGTACTCCATATTTTCTGGGAAATCTATTAAAATGACCCAAAATACGCCATATTTCGTTCATTTCCTGGAAAAATCTTGACAATCGATTTCAATGAGATTTCGTCTCAGTGTTCCCCGTCTCGAGGCGGGATAAAAAAGCTATTCTAAATATGGGGTCGACCATTCCGTTTTTTGTCACATATTCCATATGTAACATAACCCTATTTTTAAACACCTGAAAAATGTACGAAACTGAGGCTGACGAAGGTTGACTTCGTGGCCCGACTCGCCATATAGCTCAACCGAGCCACCCATCCGCATATGTCATTTTGAAGGAATAGTAGTACCCAGAAGCTTGGTACTATAAATACTGGTTACCAAAAAGGGAAGGATAATTATCATGTGGTCAGACCCGGACGCTCTGCTGTATTACAATTTTTGAGGGGGGACCAATAATCCGAAACTATGGACTACTCCCTATATGACTAAGGTGTATTTTATGGAAAAAGTGTTGCTGGCGAATAATAGTCTGCGAGAGAATACGAGTACACTAGTATATTACACTTGCCATATAAGGGCTTTTTCGTTGGATATCCGTTCCTCCCCTTTCCCCCTACCCCATCTTTGTTTTGGTGTGTTTACCATCTGAAGTAGACATTTCGAAATAAAACCTCAAATAGTATCGTAATAGCCATGACGATGGGTTCGCAGCAATTGTCCGAATTATAATCTCACTTTCTAGCTTCTAAACCATATCAGATAGGCACGGAATATGTAAAAATAACTGGAATTATGGTCAAATTGATGTTAAATTTGTAGTTTCCTCCGTCTGGTAAATATCGAAAATTCTCTCGGAATCTTCAAAAATAATGGCTAAGACGCAAATAACTGTTACATATTCAGAGTATTTAATATTGTCCGTGAGTTTTACGTTGGGAAATATCATGTTGAGTAATCAAATTGGTGTTGGTGTCCGAGATAATGCATTTTAGATGCCATAGTCGCCCTGTCCAAGGGGAGGTAAATCTGTATAGTCCTGCTTGGCAACATCTGTTATCGGCGTGGTTTTTCTATGTTTCACTTGAAAATTTCTAAATATTCTGCCCGACATTCGAAAGATATGAAAGCGTACATTAAAATGGTATAAAACCCAGAAAACCTCATTTCGGATTGCGTCTCGACTTCCATGGGGGACACACTTTCGAGTAGATCTAGTTCCACTTTGACATCGGTTGATTCTCCCGTAGCCTCGTCTAGAACGGAACCCAATATTTTTACCTGTTTCTTCTGTTTACCTGTGGATAAATCAGAAACAATAGTACTAGTGCTTGGCGAAGTATCTTTATCTAATAAAGAACGTAAAGGGCCCGCCTAAGGATTGCCAATCGATGCAGGCTTCTTCGCTGTCTCATTTACGGTAAAATGGGAAGGCGAAGTCATAATACTAGCCTCTGACACTAAACCAGGGGGACGGGAACCTGCACGAGACCCGGTCTTTAAACTTTCAAATAAATCATCCGGCCATTGTTGACACTCCTGGCATCTATGGTTACAATGTAACCCGGGATATCGGGCAATTTCACTGTCCGATATAATAGAGACGAAAACACAGATAGTTCAATTGAAGAAATCCAAACTTGAACATTTATTTACAAGGAGAGTCAGGTCTTGTATTGGTTAATTCGACGCAATACCATTTCATGTATTTCAACACACAGTACCAGTCCACTGGATATTTAAACCCAATGCCGCTTATCGGATAAATCAACACAGTACAGTAGTTCAACACCATATAGTTTACCGGGTAGTTCAGCAAAATGTGGTTTACTGGGTGGTTCAACACAACATAGGTTACCGGGCAGTTCAATTAACCGTAGCTTACCAGGTAGTTCAACACAACGTAGTTTACAGTATAGTTCAACACAACATAGGTCACCGGGCAGTTCAATTAAACGTAGGTTACCGGGTAGTTCAACACAACATAGGTCACCGGGTAGTTCAATTAAACCTAGGTTACCAGGTAGTTCAACACAACGAATTTACAGTATAGTTCAACACCACATAGGTCACCGGGCAGTTCAATTAAACGTAGGTTACCGGGTAGTTCAGCATAACATAGGTTACCGGGCAGTTCAATTAAACGTAGGTTACCGGGTAGTCCAACACAACATAGGTTACTGGATAGCTCAATAACTCAGTAAATAATAATACGTCTCTCTCTAGTCCCGAGTTCGCATGCTCTACATTCCCTGGCTGGTTCCCACAGGCAAGGTTTGGTTACCTGCGAAATATGATAACAAATGCTCAGTACAGTTGAGCGAGCAACATTGCACGATCAACAATGCGGTGGCGAATCGGGTATCACAATTCACAATATCAAAAATAAAAATAAGCATCACTATTGCAAAGAAGACAGATATTTTGTCTTATCAAGTTACACTCTACTTAAAATGTATTCACATATAAAGGAAATAAAAATAATATTCACTTTATAGTCTACATGGCAGAATTCAGCAATTCCAATGTTGTTTACAATGTCTATTATATAGAACAAGGGAGACAATTCTGGATTATTTCACCAAACTAGAACATGCTCAACTTTGTGTGATTTCTTAGTAATCAGTCAAACGAATAATTATTTCTATTAACAATAATTATTTAGGCTTTCGAATGTCATAAAGACTTCACCTAAAAACCTCAGAAAGCTGTGCATAGAACACACCTCATTTCAACATGATCGTCTAACAACAACAACCCCATACTATTACTGCAATGGCGCACATGGTTATGCTGAGGGGAGTCAAAAAGACTTATTTCTGACTAATTCCTGCATTGTCGTCATATAATAACGACTTAATTCAGATCTTCAGAATGTTAGATTACAAGTTACGACATTTAGATTGGTAGAATTACACCCACCTGCGAAATATGATAACAAATGCTCAGTACAGTTGAGCGAGCAACATTGCACGATCAACAATGCGGCGGCGAATGGGGTATAACAATTCACAATGTCCCGATCCCTAGCGATGGGTCACGCCCCCACAAGGCGATGAATTGCAACACTTAGTTATCTCCCCTAGACCATTACCAATCATACAGTTTCACAATAATACAGTCGAGCTTGAATAAAAAGAAAAAGAAATGGGGGGTAGTACCATAGGTACTCGGGAAATATAAACATACTCCAAAATATGACCAGGCCACATTCGACCCTTCAAAAAAAATGTCGTCCTCGACATTACACTACTGACACATGGATGAATGTATAGTTCCTGTGTCCATGAATAGTCAAATTATCCCTTCTCAATTACTCGGACCACAGCTTCACAGATAATTTTCACACAGTCTATTTGTTTGAATGTTTCTTTCAAAGAGAGCAAGACTTTAACACGCTGCAGCCAATCTGGATCAGTAGCGAGCACCTGAACATTCACAATATAGTCACCGCTATTCAACCAAGCGGGTGGCTGTCGCTGTCTCTTAGGCCGTGGTGTTGTATCCATTGATTCATCAGGCTCAGATGCATCATCCGACTGGACCGCAGTCTCAATCTCCAAGTCTTCTACAGTTCCCACATCAGGGACAACAATGACTTCTGATTCTGGCATTTCCTGGGGACCCAATACAACAGATCCCACACCAGACTCCTTGGTCGAGCTGCGAGAGGTTGGTTTGCCAGTCTCCAGAGTAAAGATCGCAGCTGGCATATCACTCTCAGAGTCTGAGTCCGTGTCGGGGACTTCCAATCCATTAGTACGGCTCCTAGTTTTGTAACCCGCTCTCCGACGAGATGCTACAGGTGATACCGTTTCAGCTCCAGGCGTAACGTCACTATCCAACGGTAGTGCCAATGGCAGGAGGTGGTTCCGGTGAAGGACTCTTTTTCGGCCTTCCTTGTCCTCACGCTGCACTAGATACACTGGAGTTTCCTGGTGGGGTTGCTTGAGCACCACATATACGTCCTTTTCCCATCTGTCGGCAAGTTTGTGCTTACCCTTGAGTCCCAACTTCCGAATGAGGACCCTGTCACCCGGCCGTGGTAAGCAGCCTCGAGCTCTCCGATCATAACCTTTCTTAAAGTGAGCAGATGATTTCTTTGATGCTTCAGCAGCAGCCTGGTAGGTATATTTGAGCCGTTGCTCCAGATCCCTGACAAATCCCTTGTAATCCTGCTTCTCCTCATCACCGGAATGGTCAAGATTCAGAATGACATCTATTGGTAGACGCGGCTGTCTTCCAAACATAAGGTAGAATGGACTGAAACCAGTTGAATCATGTTGGGTGCAGTTGTATGCATGAGTCATGGAAGAAACATAGCTTTTCCAATCTGCCTTCTTGTCCTCAGCCATACATCGCAGCATTCCCAGTAGAGTGCGGTTAAACCTTTCAGTGATTCCATTACCCATCGGGTGGTAGGGAGTAGTTCTCGATTTTTTTACTCCGGCCAGTTCGCAGAGATTACGAAGCACAGTACTCTCAAAATGTTTGCCTTGATCGGAATGGATCCGTTCTGGGAAACCATAATGAACTATGAAATGTTCGTAGAATTGCTGTGCTGCAGTTTTTGCAGTTTGGTTTCTCGTGGGAATAGCTACAGCATACTTGGTAAAGTGATCCGTGATGACGAGTATACTGTTGAAACCACCTTTCGAATCCTCCAGTCCTAAAAAATCCATTGTAACCAATTCAAGCGGTTGGCTTGTGGATATTGTTGTCAGAGGTGCAATCTCAGGGATATGAGGTGCCTTGGCTCGAAGACATCTGCCACATGTCTTCACACGACGCTCCACCTCTTGTGCCATTCCTGGCCAATAAAAACGTTCCTGATACAGGCGTTGTGTCCTCTCAATGCCCATGTGTCCCATTTCACTGTGTAGATGGTGAAATACGGAGTCTCTGAAAGAAGCAGGAAGAACCAGCTGAAGTTTTGTTTCATCATTTACAGTCATTTCACGGTAAAGGACACCATCCTTGATTTCCAACTTATTCCACTGTTTCAGCAAAGTCTGTGAACTTGGAGGCAATGACCGAGACTCCGCTGGAGAAGGCTTTATCTGTTGTTGCACAAACCGTCTAACAGGTTGGATCACTGGGTCATTTGATTGCTCCTTCTCCCAGTCAACATTGAGTGGAGATGCATCTGGCATAGGATCAATGGCCTGGAGACTCAGACACATGCAATCCATCAGTCCTTCTTGGTCAGTATCCCTGTCAGCCAGGGCATGAATCACATCAGTGGGAACATGTTCCATGTCATCCAAATCGGTACGACGAGGTATCCTCGACAAACAGTCTGCATCTGTATTATGTCGGCCTGGTTTGTAGAAGATCTCAAAGTTGTACGTGGCTAGCTCCGCCAGCCACCGATGTCCAGCAGCATCAAGTTTGGCAGTCGTGTTGACATAGGTGAGTGGGTTGTGGTCTGTTGTTACAATGAACTTGGCGCCATACAAGTAGTCGTGGTATCGCTTGGTGACAGCCCAATACAATCCCAGGAACTCCAGCTTATGGGTACTGTAGTTCAGCTCTGGCTTCCTCAACGCTCGGCTACCATAAGCAATAACACGTGGCGGGCCTAAACTTTGTTCTTGGCAAAGCACCGCTCCCAGGCCCAGCTTGCTCGCGTCAATACGGAGAAGGAATGGCCGCGTGAAGTCTGGATAGCTCAATACTGGAGGTGATGTCAACAAGGAAATCAGTTCCTCAAAGGCAAACTGTTGCTCAGGACCCCAGGCCCACTGCTCCGGTGACGGTGTCTTGCGTCTTCCACACTTCTTCTTACATGCATCAGTTCCAACTAGCAAGGATGTCAGTGGTCTGGCAATTTTAGAGAAGTCCTGGACAAACTTTCTGTAGAAACCGGCAAAACCAAGAAATTTCTGTACCTCGGTTACATTTACTGGAACAGGCCAATCTTTCAGTACCTTGGTTTTCTCAGGGTCACATTCTATGCCATCCTCAGAGATTATATGTCCCAAGAACTTGAGTTTCTTCTCCAGGAAACGACACTTAGATGGCTTGAGCTTCAGTCCCGCCTCAGCAAGTTTAGCAAATACTTTCTTCAGTATCTGAAAGTGCTCCTCTACAGTCTTTGAGTACACCACAATATCGTCAAGATAAACCAGTACTCCTTTAAGATGTAGGTCACCCATCACTTGCTGCATAAGGCGCTGAAATGTTCCTGGGGCATTTGTGAGCCCGAATGGCATTTGGTTACACTCAAAAAATCCAAGCAGTCCCACATTGAAGGCAGTCCGAGCTTTATGTTCCTCGTCCATTTCAACCTGCCAGTAGCCACTTTTCAGGTCCAGTGTCGAGAACCAGCAACTACCAGCCACAGCCTCCAGCGTTTCGTCCACTCTGGGAATATAATAAGAGTCCTTGACAGTCCTCCTATTCAGACGACGAAAGTCAATACACATCCTTAGCTCACCAGAAGGCTTTCTGACAAGTACAACATTAGATGCCCAAGGGCTATTTGATGGTCTGATAACACCACACTCCAGCATCTGGTTCAAGTGTTGCCTCACTTCTTCGTACAGTGCAGGTGGAATGCGTCTTGGTTTATCTTTGAAGGGGGTGGTATCATCCAGTTCAATGCGGTGCTTCACAATATCTGTTTTCCCAAGGTCAGTGTCCGATAAGGAGAAAACATGTTTCCACTCAAGTAACAGGGGTTGTCAAACCTGTTAGATCTACATCGGAATCTCCAAAGGAAAACTTGTTCAGGAATTCCTCAGTCTCATTTGCACCTTCATCAGTCTGAGTGAAATTCTCAACTTTCGCTGGTTTCAAACTACAGATGCGTGTTCCCGCTGGCAAAGTTACAGTCTTAGCACTGGTGTTGCATATACTGACTGGAACATGTTTAAGATCACTTGAGAAATTCATAACTCCAGGGAGGATAGATATTCCTGTTGGTATTCCCTTTGCTTCCTCCGTGACTGCGATCCCAGAAGCAAATGGAACTATAAGACGGGTGTGTCCTTCTACTACCCAGGTCTGCCCACTCTGTATCGTTACGGTAGTCTGTAATTTCACATCTGCATATGTGTTTTTGGATCTTATCATGTGCCGTTTCTGTAACTGCAAGACTTTGATTGCCATTCCAATTGCACTTGGTAATGGACGCTGGAGAAACCTGGTTCCACACTTCTCTTGGAGCTGTTCTTGAAGAGTACGTAGCACGTTTGTTCCCACAAACAAGGGAACTCGGCTATTATAGGGAGTCTCTGGAACAACAAGCACAGGTACACAAATAGCTTCTTCTAGTATGTCAACAGGTAACTTCACTTCAAGTTCAATAAATCCTAAGTACGGTAGCAAATGTCCACCTGCATTTTCTATCTGTAGAATATCCTTAAGGTCTTTCAGAGGAAGGGTGTTCATATTCTTCCTCCAAAATGTTTCAGAAATAGTAGTCACCATGGACCCTGTGTCCAAAAGGGAATGACACTGTTTCCCATTCACCAACACATCAATCTCGTTTGCACTCCCAATCAAATCAGTTTGAATGGTTTCTTTTTCATCAAAGAGGCCCTTACCTGGGCAGGCTTCCGGTGGCCTCACCTCGGTCGCCTGACCTAGTTTTTTGTCTGATTGACTTGTTTGGTACTGTTCAGTAGTCGGCTTTGTACCTTTTCGGAGTTGGATGGGTTTTGACAGCTGTAAGCCATGTGACCGTCCAAACCACAGCGGTAACAGAATGATTTCCGACCCTTACTTTTATTTCCCTTACTCCCGCCAGAGTGGTGATCAGATTTGGTAAGTTCTGTTTCTATTTCTTTAGCCTTCTTCTGTTTCTTTAGATCATCCAGCTGCTGTTGTAGCTGTATTGCAGTTTGTTTCCATTCAGCCTCATGACTTTGAACCTCAGCTACATTAGCAGAATGAATTGTAACACCCTTTTTCTTCAGCCTCAGTTTCTTCTCTGTTCTTCTACATTCTTCTTTTCTGATTTTAATCAGCAGATCCGGAAAATTAGGGGGATCCTGGAGAGACTTCTCCAACTCCAGTTTCTCAATGAGGGCCTCATCTGGGCATCCTCTAAGGAATTGCCTTAACAGCTGTGAAGGAACATCAGTAATGTTCACACCATTTCGTTCTGCAGCTTCTATAATCAGCAAGTACAACCGTTGAAGATAATCAGATGGAGTTTCCTTCTCCTCCTGGTAGGTGCAAAGGAACTTCACCATCAACTCACCCCCATCCGCAACTGTACCATACAACTTTTCCAGTAATTCCAAGACCTGTTCTGCAGTGGAGCTTGGTAGCCTCGCCACTGCCTGTATCCCATCTAAGGCAGGACGGAGTAAACTTTGAATTAAGGTCCTCTTCTTCTCACCGTCACTGATAATTGGGTCATCTAAGACCTGCTGGGCAAGAAGACGCCATGTCTCAAAGTCACTTTCACTATTTGGCGTTGGTTTTTTTACCAGAAAACAGTCTAAGTTTCCGGCCTCTGTATCCAACTGCATCGTTCAGCACTAATTGCTGCAACCCAGATGATGCAGTACTAATACCATCATTTCTCGCAGCAAAGTTTACTTGTACATGAGAAGAATCCTGATTACTAACTGGTGTAGTTGACTTCATGTGAAAACCAGGTAAGTGTTCCATAGCCCTTTTTTTGGCCTCTGAATCCATGTTCTGAAATAAC
>JAVTVY010055084.1:0-31498 GCA_036873755.1 Hanleya hanleyi | reverse complement strand
AACGTATCTGGACAAATGTTTTTAGTGATCGGAGACCTATATATGTATATTAGGTATACTTATTCATTAATCACCGCCCTTCTTAAGTATGAACCGTCCACATATTTCAGTGTAGAAGCTCGCCTTCATCGGCCATCTGACTAAAAAATTAAGCAAAAATTATCATATCTCACGCAGGAAGCCCAATACACCAGTCCAGTTTCAACTTCTCCCTTGACGTTCGTGTGTTGCGATGTTTCTGTCAGGCCAAAGTATTTTGAAGGGTTTAGTCAAAATGTGTCCAAGAAATACGGAACAGTTGATCATTTATCAGGTTTCGGCAACATAAATTGTATTGCTGATAAAACACTATGAGCTAATAATTCAGCTAATGACTGATACATGATTATTCTTGTTTGTTATCGGTGCGAGATTTTTTCCGCTATTCCAACCGACGACGATGTGTTTTTGGTATAACAATAGAGATCATTTGCCTAACGTCATATCAGCTAAAACCAGTCATAACGGTTATCCGTTTCCCATCTTACGTGTTAACCAAATTATGCCGCACAATTTCTATATACAGAAACCCTAAAGCTGTATGAATAAGCAGGTCACCACATGTTGTGCACATTTCATATTGGAACTGTGGACATTAAATTAGATAGCAATTAGGATAAATCGCGAATTGCACAGCTGTACCGAAGCCTGAAGTTAAAAGTACAATATTGTACTAATATTGTACTGATATGCCAGTACATGCATGAATACTGTTAGAGTTGTGAAATCAAGTGTTATCTCAGTATTTACTGATCAATCTTGCTTCGTACGTATGCGCTGCTCACCGTTATCCGTTGCTACTCTAGCAATATTTTGACCACATGCTCTATTAAACACATGTAAGTAGCAGAAATAAATACTGGTGAAGCAAAAATTATGGGCTCAAGTATGGATTAATTATCCAAGCATATAGATTAAACAAATTAACAAAGGGATACAAAAGAGCAGGATTTCAAATATTCAGCGGACGATAGTGTATACCCTCATATCAAATTTCGTATTCATCTAGTAACACCGGATCCTTCACTAATATCTTATGATATTGCCGTAGCTCATGCTACGTTACCAATAATTAATAATCATTATCGGTATGATCACTATCGCAAGTTCTTCCGTAGAAAGTGGATATTGAAGAATGAGTAATAGTTGGAAAGAGTTGAGCATATGAATGGATAATTTGTGTCCTTGTAGCTGTCATATTCAAGTACATGTCTTTGAGTCATACTGTTTAACTTAATGAAGCATTGGTAATATAATTTTCAATTAGTTACAGGACAGTTATCGATTGAAGACAATAACCTACCGGAGTGTAGACTTTGGTAAAATATTTCTGAGGACAACTCCATACCGGAATAATTTACAGCAAAGCGAGAAAAAAATGTTAAAATGTTTCGACTAACACGTTTCTTCCATTTGTTCGATATAAAGTAACCAGGAATTTCAAAATCATTCCGTATTGAGCCAATTGTAAGAACTAATGGAAACAAACCTCGGGTTATTGGGAAAATTCACTTAGTGTAAAGGGTTTCTATGAGAAATAGACGACAATTTTTAGGTTGCCTCCACCACAGCAAGACTTACAGGTTTATCGACACTGTCATTGTTTTGAAAAGCAAAGATTTCTTCTTTAGAAGCAGCAGAAACGCAACTTAGCTGAGTGGTGCTTAGTTCGTTCCTCGCGATATGACTGAAATAGTGTGAAAACGACGTTAAATCTCATTCACTCACTCACTCACTCACTTACTAGTTTTGTGCGTTGTGTACTGTCATATGGTCTTCTCTGACCGTAAGAGGTGCAACACTGGACAACCATTCCCCGACGGACTGCTCTTGTACCGGTATGGTAACATAAATTCAGTATGGTATCCGGTGGCTGACGCCCATCTCTGCTTACAAGCATTTGATAAACAGGCGTAGCGCGCTTATAAAACTTACTTATTGATAGTAACAGTCTGTCAAAGAAAATATCAGAGAAGTTGTAAAGTAGATAACTGATGATGCTGTAAGTTAGAACGTTTAGCATTTTTTTTAAATCGAACACCAGATAGAAGTACCGTATCATACGATACAGCGCATTCTTGCCATTTGAATTGGTATTATATTTTTTCTTACACTTTCGAAATTGCTGTTGTGATGGGTCACAACATGTAATGGACGTGAAATTGACGTGTCTCGCAAGAAGTTATGTAACCCAACAAGCCATGAAACCCAACAATCCCATATTCTGACTGAACAAATGTCGACAATTACAAAGGTTCTCAGAATTTATGATGTGAGGGCTTTCTGTATTTCAGCCACGCTTTTCTCGTGCTCATTCTACAATTACGATTTCCAATAGCATATAAAAGCAATATTTTGTGGAGTTCAAATGTATCTCAGAAGTATTAACAAGTGTGCTCTGAAGTTAACTTTAACCACGGATACGTCTGGATAGGGCATTGATATCTAGAATGATTAATAATGTGTATGTATCTTCAGTGTGACAAATAGTAAAAACTTATCCCTTATCAAAAGGTATTTCGATGATAAACGGGAAAGAATCTGTGGGGATGTGCGCTAGCACATATCCAATACCACCCGATTTCGAGATATATATCGAGCTCATGCTAACATTGTTAAATCCCAGATACCCTTGTTGCATTTACTAACATCAGTAATAACCGTTGTTGCCTTTACTAACATCAGTAATAACCATTATTGCCTTTACTAACATCAGTAATAACCGTAGACCACTTTTTACTTTAAAGAAATGTGAGCACTGTTGCTGTAGATAACAAATAGCTGATCTGGCGCTTACAAGAAGCATTCTCTCTCGCAGGAAATTAACGTAGTTTTGTGTATACAATGATTTATCTTTTAATTTGGTGCTAATGTTACCTCTAATGCAACCTGTTCTCTCACACCACCCTACATATGTTCTGCACCAGGGACACATAGCCGCTGGTCATACATATCTACGGTCCACATCATATATCCCCAACTCTGCGTCATGTCATCTTCTCTCTTGCAGGAAACTACCCTATTTTGGAATACTATGATTTTAGGTAATGCTATTATGTGAATTAGGTCTTTGGATTATGGACGCCGAAATTCTTTAATAGACGACGGCTGAATATTGAATGACGGACGCTTGTATTCGAAAAGTGTTCTGCTTTTATATGCAATGCCAGCATAAAGTAATAAATTCTGTCTACTATCAAATGAATGCAAACAGATTTATTGTTCGTTTGTCTGTCCAGTAAAGTAAGAATTGTGTAACGTTACTGATAACAAACCTACTGATAGATACAAAAAACAATAAAACCACACAATTTTCACCAGCGTGAATGTTTCCAATAACCAAACTCAGTTGCTACTCAAAACTGTAACAAAGACGTAGAGGTGATTTCGTGGAAATAAACAGTCTGAATGTGATTCAACATTAAGTACCACACATATCAGCATGGTTAGTAAATTGCTAGTAATGAAACAATACTAAATGTGTTAAAGCTATCTAATTTCCTTCCTTACTGGACTGTTTATGACACCCAATATGGATGAATATTGTCAAACAGAGTTGACAGCTCCAGAGCCAGCGTATCTAATTTCGCTTAAGGCGGTGCTAGGGGTCGTGTGGATACTTCATTGTCTCCACATGAACAGCCAAAATAAAAGCGCGGCTGAGATACCAAGGCTACATCCGAGAATCCACCGAATTCTCGGGTCTGAATGTTAGTCGTCGACAAGTGCTTTCCTGTAGAGTCATATGGTTGCTTTTTAGTCGCCAATTTTTCCCACCTCTTGCATATCGCTCCAGTTTATACCACCAAACGCCTCCAATCAAAGTTTCTCAAAGTCAGTGATAAATATCATACACTGACGGCATTATATGATCATAGCGTGCAAGATCCCTCGCACTACGTTTCGTAACTTGTGTCTAACTCCACTTAACCCAGGGCTATGAAACGTTTGAATATCAACTGTTGTATATTTCCATGGTGTTCAAATGAACAGACACAATCAAAGCTTGACAGATATATACTCTAGAAAACGGATAGGAAATAATGAAAATCATATCTAGCTGACATCACTGAAAATTGCTGAGCGCTTCTCTAGGAGACCATCTTGTGCATTTATTATTATTCTATACATATTTGGAATTGGTGCTAATTGTCAAACAGAAGCGGTCTTTCGATGATTGACGCGGAAATCCTGTTGAATATTGTATGGCGGATCTGACGCTTGCTATTCGAATATCAACGCGTAAAATCCCGTAAAAAGTGAAATTAAATACTCTACTACACGTTTACTAACTTACTTACCCAATACTCTGTAAGGTACGGTTCTGCACGGCTATGTAAGTCCACCTGGATGCAATTGAAATGTTATTTCGCCACTGTTCTGAACGGTTATGTAAATCCACCTTGATACTATTGAAATGTTACTTCGCCAGATTGTAAACCGCACAATTATAGTATGCTACCTTATACTGTACACTTCTCCCAACCTAGGATGTGACATGCGACAGCTGTACTCTGAGGTATTAGACATATACCATCTCTAACATGATGTACATGAATGAAGATACGGCCGACTTTTACTTGTCAGTGCTGAAGTTCAACTGAAATTCTTATTGATCTATCTGATGTGAGAGGATAACAGAATATAGCCGGATAAACTACCACAACCACAGTCTGTATGACACATTCCCATATGACATATATGGCGACAAATGTGTTATCAATATATGAATAATTATAACCGGATAGCCTTAAAATAGACACCGGAAGTACACAGATGGAGAAGGGAACTGAACTGAAAGTTTGTTATAATCGAAACAGCTCTTAAATGTCCTATATATCCTTCGTAAATTATGCACTCTCCGCAGAAACTGCATGGTGGCCACTTACCCTTCAGCCGTACTACATTTTTGTTTATAATGACTGATAAAGGCCCAGGGTATGACTAGTGAGCAGGTGTACTTAAATATCTGGATGGTGTATAGTTCAGAAGCTTGTTTATTTGTCATATCAATATGTCCCGTGATGAATAAAAAGTAGACCACATAATATTTTAAAGAGATACAGAGATAATCCAACTATGTCATCGTGTGACCTATATCGTTTAATTTATTGATCCTAGTATATAGTGCCAAGTGGTTTAATACAATGTCTTACAGGTTGTTTTGTTTATTTGAATGTATATCTCGCCATGTACACGTACTTAAACAAATGCCTACTCAAAATTAATGAGTCATTAAAATCTTATGAGTAAGTCGTTGTTTACGATTATTCCAGAAACACATCTGTATATCATATTCGGTTTCCTTGTTTGCCTTTACAATTTTGCGGATTAATGTATGTCATGAAACTTGATGAGCTATCTGATAGCGGTATTGTTCCACCGATCCGCAGTAATAAACATATGGCACAGTTACTAGGATGCGTGCCAACGAGCTGAATTTCCAAACAAAAGTACCCAGACATCTCAAAGTGGAATAAAAGTCAACAAAAGACATAACATAACCATTTATGCGTTTTACTGGTGGTTCGATAGTGCGATAGAACTGACAAAAATGGCATTTTAGATTCAACGGTAGGAGGGTGTAAAGTGCCCCAGAGGTTGAAAATTACTCCTTTGGAGTCCCCCAAAATGCACTCTAATTCACTTTCAATGAAAAGAAAATTAATAAATGAAACTTCAATAATATTCCCCACACCCACCTCGATACCCGGCCCCCACCCCCTCCTAGAAATAGGACTGAAAAGGTTCAGTTTATCCGTTATACTGCTGAACTTTTCTGAGAAAATATGGTGTCCCCTGTTTTCATTACATATTCAACACGCACTATATGTGTTTAGTATTATATAGCAAGATGGAGAATATGTGACCTTGGGAAGTTTGATTTATTAAGCACCAAAGAAAAAACATCAATTTGGCTGCCTTGTGTTTTAACGAGTATGGTGACCCTCTATTTTTTCCATGGATCATCTTCTCTTAACCTCATGACAGAATACTGAAAAAAAAGAAAAAAATTCAATATCTAGAAATGAACGTCCTCTACTGCCTTACATTAAACTCTGATAACAGTCCAGCCCATTTTCTCTTAGTTTATCAATACTGGAATACAATGGATATGTATTAGTCCTTATTAAACAGGGCTATACCACCACCACTCAAAGTTTCTCAAATTTTGGCGATATATATCGCATGCTGGTAGCAAAATAATAATAGCGTAAACAATCTATGGCGTTACGTGACTTGCGCCTAATTCCGCTTAACTCTGGGCTAGGGGCCGTATGAACCCATGTACTTCAAGATCCCGATGGTGTTCATATGAACAGTCACAATCAAAGCGTGACTGAGATACAACATTCTCTAGATGACGAGTTTACACGACTATCATAGGGATTAAGAATACTGATCAGCGATACGGATTTGATATTTTTGGAGCATCAAGATGTCTTAACGGCATCGTTGAAAACTGTTGACCGCTGCTTTCTTGTAGGCTACTAACTCAAAATGTCTTACGGAAGAGCTTGATGCTAAAGGTCACATACCGTACAGACATGTACCCACATGGGATTTCTCGACTCTTTATACTACAATCCCTCATCAGGACCTTATTGACCGTATAAGTTCATTAATAGTATCTGTGTTCAAGAAAACTGATCGTAGATATATTAATGTCGGAAGCCATAAAGCATTCTTTAGCTCGACTACATACAAGAGATATCATTCATGGGATGTTTCTTTGTTTATAGAGTTGCTTGAATTTCTCATTAAAAATATCTATGTGAAATTTGGCAACACAATATATCAGCAGCATATAGGTATTCCAATGGGTACTAATTGTGCACCCCTGTTGGCCGACCTGTATCTGTTCTCTTATGAATATGACTATATGCAGGCGCTTTCAAAAACCGATCCATTCAAAGCCCGTTCCTTCTCATTCACCAAACGCTATAGACGATCTTCTCGCTGTGGATAATCGCTATATAAATGACGCAGTGAAGGATATATATCCACCTTCACTGGATTTGAAGGAAACTACAGATAGCCCTACAGGCACATCTTATTTAGATCTCTATCTCTATAAAAATGAAGCGGGCATTCTCTCTCGTCGACTTTATGACAAAAGAGATGATTACAATTTCGACATCGTAAACTATCCCTTTCTGGATAGTAATATTCCAGTGGGACCTGCATATGGCGTATACATATCTCGCTTAGTAGCATTTGCTAGATCCTGTGTTAAATGTGATGATTTTAATCAACGTCACAAAACATTGTTGCAGAAACTTATAAAACAGGGCTATTCCACCAAGCGCCTCCACTCAAAGTTTCTCAAATTTGGCGATACATATCGCATGCTGATAGCAAAATACGAACGTAGCGTGCAAGATCTATGGCGCTACGTTTCGTAACTTGTGTCTAATTCCGCTTAACCCGGGGCTAGGGGCCGTATGAACCCATGTACTTCAAGATCCTCATGGTACTCATATGAACAGTCACAATCAAAGCGTGACTGAGATACATCTTTTTAGATGACGACTCTATAACGAATATTATGGATTAAGAATACTGATCAGTGATACGGATTTGATATTTTTGGAACATCATGATGTCTTGCCGGCATCATTGAAAACTGTTGACCGCTTCTCTCTTGCAGGAAACAAGCCTATGTTTATCTATACTATGATTGTCTTTTTGAATTTGGTGCTAATACTGTTATGTAGAAAATGGAATAGGTCTTTGGATTATGGACGCGGATATTCTCTAATGGACGACGGCTGGATTATGAATGACGGACTAGACGCTTGTAATTTGCATACTATCATTGTCGTTTTGGATTTGATGCTAATGCTGTTTTGTGGAATATGGAATATGTCTTCGGATTATGGACTCGGATATTCTTCAGTGGACGACGGCTGAATAATGGATGTCAGACCAGACGCTTGTGATCATAGTATACAGAAATAGGCATCACATTTTATTTCCTAACAGTCTTTGAATAGCAGAGTGAAGGATATACGATGGGGACTCTAGATAGGTATGACCAGCGGCTCTATGTTCCTGGAACAATGGAGCATATGTATAGGGTGGTGTGGGGGAACGGATTGCACGACATCCACTGAGTACCAATCGTACCACGATGGAATGCAAGAGTAATCCATTCCAATCAAATACAATCCATATGATGTGTTCATGAACTCATTTACTTATGTCTAGCGGATGTATTGTCTACACGTATTGGCCTCCTGAATATTGAACAGTTAATCATACGTCATTATGATCATGATGCGACAGCATTTAATATTCTGCGCACACAAATTCATCTAGGATGCCTGATCAAATTTCGTCCTTTTTGCTATTTGTCTATGCTATTCAAAGACTGTTAGGAAATAAAATGTGATGGTGGTGGAGGAAAATGCCGGCATATTGACAAGAAATCACATTTACTGCATTCCTGAATGTTTCGTGTGTCAGCCACGCTTTTCTGGTAGGTTTTCATGTGAGCAGCAACTATCGAGGAGCAAATACAACTCCAGAAGAAATTGAATAATTGTCACCGTCACATGTAAGCGACGGCTTGCAGTAAAGTACAATTTTGAGTAACGTTACTGAGTTTGACCAGACCGATACTATAAACAAGAACTAACCACAATTTAGAAAAAAACGTGAATACAAACCAAAACTGTTACTTAGACAGTAACAATCATCTGAAACTGATTCTAGGAGTTAACAAAGAACTAAGATTGAATGTGGGATCTCCACTTGTTGATATTTATCCTGAAGAGATTTGGACTATCATTTCTCTCTCAAACGAAGGATTTCAACACCCAGTCTTTAAAGTTCGACGTCGATCAAGTGGCGCTTTGTTCAGTGTTACATACATGTACCGTTATATTTTCTATCGCCTTGTTAGCCTTGTGCAGGTTTATTCTCAACATCCATTAGCCCCCCCCCCCCCCCCACCAGATTCAATAATAATATTGTCCAACTTACATTTACAAATCATTGGAGCTAGGGCCATCGACCAAAGTTTAATTATAGGAGACCGGTGTACGACAATAAACTCCAGGTCTTGATCAAGCAGATGTACGGTAAGGTGCAGGTTATTATCTGCACTCTATGCAGATTAAGTATTGCGAATGTGAAGATTAAACTCTTTGAAATATCGAGATTAGCAAATAAATGGCACAGCTGCAATGCAGTAAGTGCGCCGGTGTTACAAATGACGTTATTGAAATGAAAGATAAGGATATTTACAATTATTATATTTATTAGAATGTCTCCCTATATAAATTGTAATGAGATAAAACTGCATATTTCCCGGTCAACAAAACTGCATATTCCACCCTCCATGGAATATACACTAAAGGGAGATAATTACAACAGAGGTCGCTCCGTTCTCTCAATCGCGCTGCAAACAGCCGATCACGGAGCAGTTCATCGAGTTGATTTTAGCTGGAGAACACAGCAGAAATATATTATCTCCCCCCATCTAATTGCTTCTTTGTGTCCGTGGATGTCTGTGTACGTCCGTGCATGTCTGTTCGAAGCGATAACTTCCTAACGCTATGTTGGATTCTTCCGAAATTCGGAATACGCATTCCTTGCGACAAGACGCCAGTCCGTATTGCATTTCAGCAACATCTGCCTGAAGGTGGCGCCACTGGTTCTTGCTTCTTTCTGTCCGTGGATGTCCGTGCATGTCTGTTCGAAGCGATAACTTTCTAACGCTTTGTTGGATTCTTCCGAAATTCGGAATACACATTCCTTGCGACAAGACGCCAGCCTGTATTGCATTTCAGCAACATCTGTCTGAAGGTGGCGCCACTGGTTCTTGCTTCTTTGTGTCCGTGGACGTTCGTGCATGTCTGTTGGAAGCGATAACTTCCCAATGCTTTGTTGGATTCTTTCGAAATTCGGAATATGCATTTCTTGCGACAAGATGCCAGTCCGTATTGCATTTCAGCAACATTTGCCTGAAGGTGGCGCCACTGGTTCTTGCTTCTTTGTGTCCGTGGATGTCCGTGTACGTCCGTGCACGTCCGTGCATGTCTATTCGAAGCGATAACTTCCTAACGCTTTGTTGGATTCTTCCGAAATTTGGCATACGCATTCCTTGCGACAAGACGCCAGTCCGAATTGCATTTCAGCAACATCTGCCTAAAGGTGGCGCCACTGGGTTAAAATGGATCTTGGTTCATTGTGTCCGGGGATGTCAGTTTGAATTCTTTACAAGCGATAACTTTCAAATGTTTTGTCGCATTCTCACGAGATTCGGCATGTACGCATTCCTTGCGACAAGACATTGGCTCAGCCGCTGCTATTGCATTTCAGCAACATCTGTCTGAAGGTGTCGCCACTGGATCTCGCTTCTTCATGTCCATTCCTGTTCGTGGATGTCTTTGCAAGCGATAACTGCCAAATGTTTTGTTGGATTCTCCAGAAATTCAGCATACGCATTCCTTGCGACAAGACGCCAGTCGCCGGTTTCAGCAACATCTGCCTGAAGGTGGCGCCACTGAGTTTTCTTCTTCTTGTCCGTTCCAGTTAAAACGGGTCTTCATTTTTTCTATGAAATCAGTCTATTCCACATCATATGATTTACCCTAAAGCTTTTGCATGAACCATGTTTTATTTCAGAAGTATAATATGAAATAACTGGCGGGGAATCCCCGCAGTACTGAACCCCTGGTTTTTTAATTTCGTGTCATCTTAAACGAAGGACAACATTTCCTTCAATTTTGCTATCGAATAATTGCATTTCACATCATATGATTTACCCTAAAGCTTCTGCACGAACCATTTGTATCCACACATGTAACTTACTATATTAATTACAACTGAGTTCCTAAAGTTCGGGTGCACACTGTGCATATGATCAATTTCCTGAATTGAACTGAATTCATCCTTGCTGGTCTTCAGACGGACAGATGATGGCATGCAGCTGTCAGTTCGGTTGTTCATGTAAAGAGAGTTTTCTACGACTTTCATGTCGGAACACCACCACTACCCTCAAGGAGAGCATGTCCCCACCCCCAGGGTGCCGAGCCGCACCCTCTATCTCCCAAACTAGCCCTCGGCCGACCTTCATATATTTTGTTTGAACATATATATCTCCAATACATCTCGGCAGAAAGTTGAAATTTGTGTGTAGTCTGCAGTATTGGTATAATTCTGCCACCCTTCAATGAATTGCAACCCCAAAAGGCTTCAATTTATCAGGCACAGACCCAAGTTTTACCCCTCGGCCAATTTTGGCCATGGGGTATTGTCGTCGTCTTGTACGTCCGTCTGTCCGTTCGTGAGCGACATAGCCAGAAAACCGTTCCGCTGATGAATTCCAAATTTGGTATGCTTATTTACCTAGTCAAGGACCAGAAGCCTATTGAATTGGGACCTGATTGGGTGGAAACCTTGGCGGCCATCTTTAATTTGATGCAAATGGATAATGATCCATATCTCGGAAACCATTCAGCTGTTCAATACAAAATTTGATATAAATCATCGATACATCAAGCAACTTTCAACGAATTACCAAACAGGCTTTTCTGATTAGCTGGAAACCCTGGAGGCCATCTTTAATTTATGCGAAATCGATAATGATACATATCTCGGTTACCATTCAATTGTTTTATATGAAAGTTGGTATACATCATCGATATATCCAGATACTTTGAATCGGGACCCGATTGACCGAAAACCTTGGTGGCCATCTTTAATTTATGCAAAATCATTAATGATCTCTATCTCTGATTCCGTTGAAGTGCTCGATGTAAAATTTGGTATACATCATTGATGCATCCAGAGACTTACGATGAATGACAGATCTGGTTTCTCTGATTGGGCGGAAATCTTGGCGGCCATCTTTAATTGATTCAAAATCTTTAATGATGTTTATCTCTGACCATTTAAGTGTTCTATACGAAACTTGGTTTACAGCATCGATGTATGAAGAGACTTGCATTAATGAATAACCACATTAGCTCCTCTGAATGGCGGAAAGGATGGGCAGCCATCTTTAATTTATGCAAAATCATTAATGATTTCAATCTCTGACACTGTTCAAATGCTCAATATAAAATTTGGTATACATTATCGATGCATCAAGAGATTTGTGGAATGAATTCCGGATTCTTTGATTGGATGGAAACCTTAGGGGTCATTTCTAATTGCAAAATTTTTGATAATCTGTATATTTGTCACTTGACTGCTTGATGTTCCTGACATCTTAGTTCAAATTGAATACATTATGAATGGCTGGTGCCCAGAGCCGAGGGATTTCAAATGCGCAGCTTCGTATTGTATAGGTAAGTGGGTCCATTGTCTGTAGACCTTGCTTGGAATTGGTTTTCATGCCAATCCGCCTCTGGGTCGCGCCACCTGGGGGACAAGTTAAAATTGCATCTCCAGACAATAACTTTTGTAAACCTTCAGGATTCTTTCAAATTTGGTGTGTGGGTACCTTGCCTCAAGATCTGGCTTGAGAATATTTTTCGTGTTGATTCGTATACAGGGGGCACCACCTGAAAGCTAAGTAAAGTGTTTCCAGATAATAACTTTTGAAAATCTTGACGGATTCATTTCAAATTTGGTGTGTAGGTACCTCACCTCAATTTCTCGTTTGGCATTGTTTTTCATGCTGATCCGCATATAGGTGGTGCCACCTGGGGGCCAATTTTAAATTATATTTCCGGACAATAACTTTTTAAACCTTCGATCAGACCATAGGTGGTGCCACCGGTAGGCCAAGTTAACATTTTCTATTTCCAATGTCAAGGAATCTTGCCTGAAGATCTCGGTTGGGATTATTTTTTATGCCTATCTGCCTATACATGGCGCTAACCTGTGGGCCAAGGTAAAATTGCATTTCCGGACAGTAACTGCACGTTGGACCGAAACGGATTCTTTTAAATTTGGTATGTTGGTACCTTCCCTCAAGGTATCTTATGGGGCCATGTTAATGATGCTTTTCCTAAGCCTTTACTAAAGATGCAAAGGGATGCGTTCTCGATCGTATTCCATTGACTGTATCTAGTTTCTTCAATATTTGGCATATATGCATTCCTTGTGACAAGATGTTGATTGGTATTGTGTTTCAGAAAGATCTTCCTGAAGGTGGCGCCACTAGGGTTCTTTCCGTTATTTTGTGCTGCAACTTTGAAACGCTTTGAAATGTCACTGGAAATTTGGTTTCTGGGCAATAACTTGAGAGCTGCTCATTGAATTCTTGGACCCAAATTAGGCATGCATATACATTGTACCTTGCCATGAGATGTTGCTTGGGATTGCGTTATCCACTTCTGCTTAGAAGGCGATGCCACCTGATGACAAAATCTGGAATTTGTTTTTGGCCAATAACTCCAGAACTGCATGCATTCTTCTCAAATTTAGCATGCATGTACCATGCCAAGAGATGTTGCATGGGATCGCCTTTCACTCATTTGCACTTACAGGTGGGGCCACCTGGTGGCAAAATCCCAAATTTGTCTTCGGGTAATAACATGACATAAGATGTCACTTGAGATTGCGCTTTGCTCTCTTGCGCCTACAGGTAGCACCACGTCCTCATGTCAAAATCTAAATTTGATTTCGTTCATCGGATTCTTCTCCAATTTTGTATGCAGATACCATGCAGATAATATATCCCCTGGGTTGTAGTTCGCCTGCTTCTGCATAGGCCCATGGTTACTCAGCTGTTAATTAGGCAATATATACGATTCTATAACACTTGTGTCAATAACATCGAGCTAGCCGTGCAATTATTACACGATTTACAACGGTGTTCATTAGGAGATTCCATTTCACAAGTCGGATGAGGAAAGGGACGTCCGCTTTCATATAAGTAACAATCGAATAAAACAAACAAATAAATTACTAGATGAAATTTCCTTCTCGAGTTTAACTGTTGTTTCCATCGGAAAATTGATTAACAAAGCGACACAAATAGGCACATATCCACGTAATTTTCCAACAGCTGACTCAGCTACTAAAATCACTCCCCATTTGAGAGAATCTCGTCCACTGACATTGGCACGATGCCAACCGAGACGGGAGCATCATCCCAGCATCAGTGGGCGAGTTTTTACAAAAAAGGAGAGAAAGGTTGTCAAAGTTTATGTTTTCAACCTTTCATTGTAATCTGTGCTGATAGTCAATTTGAGTAGTGCAATAGAATAGAAATAATGTTTTCATATGCGTGCTAAATGGTTATTTTACGCACGGTTATTGTGGGAAAGTTTATAAATTTTAGGGCGCGGGCTTCGCTCATGCCCTGAAATATAAACTTTCCCAAACTAATCGTGCGCAATATAATCATTTGGCACGCCTATGAAAACATTATTTCACTTGATCTACACTTGATTCTCGGTTTAACTACACTTTGGCCTTGACGTTTTCTCCTATCTTGTAACTTGCGAGTTTGGCACTAATCTGCATATCGGAAATCCATACGGGTCCGAAACGGATTTTTTTTGCTATTTGTAATCAATAATACATTTGGTAACAAGATACAAGCAAATAAATTGAATTTCACCATGTTATTTTTCCCCCTACGATTGCATATTAAGATCACAGGTTTGAATGAGCCCTAAAATGCCATTTGTGTCCATGTTATTTCTTAAAGTTTCTCATGAATATTGCTTTATAAAAATGCTGTGATATCGAAGAAACTTATTGCAGAAATTTATAAAACAGGGTTATACCACCAAGCGCCTCAAAGTTTCTCAAATTTGACGATACATTTCGCATGTTGATAGCAAAATACGAGCGTAGCGTGCAAGATCTATGGCGTTACGTTTCGTAACTTGTGTCTAATTCCGCTTAACCCGGGGCTAGGGACCATATGAACGCATGTACTGCAAAATCCTCATGGTGCTCATATGAACAATCTCTAGATAACGACTGTACAACGAATATCATATGGATTAAGAATCAGCGATGCGGATTTGATATTTTTGGAACATCATGATGCATCATGGGAAACTGTTGCCCGTTTCTCTCTTGCTGGAAATTAGTCAATGTTTATGTATACTATGATTGTCTTTTTGACTTTGGAGCTAATGCCGTTACATGGAATATGGACGCGGATATTCTTTAATGGACGACGGCTGAATTATGAATGACGGACCAGACGCTTGTTATCGAAGTATCTGATATGATCGATATAAACATGCTTCAAGCAGTACTTCAATATAAGCGTGATATGGGGGGGGGGGGGAACCAACAACATATTTTCCAGGCCAAATGTAACGATCCCCTAACGATCCTCTTAATCCTATTATTCTCATATTTTCTGTGGAAAGCATATCGATATTTATTAACTATAATAATTGGCCATATGCAAGGTTAGTCTGTATAATCTTTGGTTAATTTCATATCCTGTGACAGTTATACCGCCATTCAATTCTAGATCCATCTGGTTTAAGTTAATGAAATATTGGCAATAATATTTCAGTGATAGAGCTATTGGTCCAAATCGATAACTTCATGGGGTGTAGAATTCTCCTATTGGTATTGGGATGCATGACCTATAACTATGAGCGTCTGAAGAACGGGAGCATTTAATTTATCGATAAAAAACTTAAACTTTCAATTTCATAGGATTTCCAGTCAACACGTTCCCCGCAGATGTTCAATAAGTGACCAGGATTTACAGACTTAATCTGCTTTGAAACCTTTGCAAGGATTACCTGGAAATAAGCCGCGGACCAGGTGGCAGAATCATTTACGTGTCAGATGTTCGATATATCATTTACGTGTCACATTCAGGAATTTGATAGGGAATCTGATGTGTCTAGTTGTGCTGTATCGTAAGCTGTATTGCCGCTATGCTACCATTGCTGCCATTCCAATAGGCAAAGGAATATACACTCACGCGTTAGATCCGGCATTCAGTAGCAAGCCATTGCCCATAATTGAGATATCTGCCACATTGTTACCACCAGATTAAAATCATGCGTACAGCACTGATTATATTTATGAACACACAAATATATAAATGCAATCTAATTTCTTGATAAAAATCTATTTAGAATAATGCCGACAAGACAGAATAATGTTGTACTCCTCTAATTCGTGTCACTATGCGAAGGATTTTCGTGTCGTCTTATACACCATGCTATATGTCACTATACATGCTCATATAAACAAATTAACATTTAGGGTACGCATGATGCCATGCGATAGATGGTCGTGAAGGTGTTTGAGAGGAATTGATGTTCCAAATCAGAAGCTATATGATTGGCTAGACGTTCATCTCCTGTGCTCACAGGTCCAATAGAACAACGAGTGCAACGAGTTAATGTGAAGATTGGACGAGGAAATACATGCCGTAGTGATAGAAAGATTGCCGGACAAGAATGTGCATGTTTACGCATGGCTGCGAGGCACATCAAATTGGAACAGTGGGAAGATAACAGTTTCAAGTTACTCAATGTTATTTTTTCAACGTTATTTTCTTTACAAATAATCCCTACCTGAATATGATTGTATTCAGCTAAAGGACGCGTGTTCATCTTTGTTCGAAATAACCAAACAGGGAAGAGGACGACTGGAAGAATTCAGTCCAAGGGAAAGTCGAGCATTACCAAATCAATTTTTTTATCGTGTATGTGTGTGGGATTCGATGCAAGGACTAGAGAAATACTCACAAAACGCCGACGGTGACAACCCTCATGTCATTAGAACGCTAAGACGCTTTTAACAAATTAGATTTGTTCCCCAGTTACTTGCATCAGCGGTAGAATTAGTACACCAGGGGGCAATACACCAGACCAATTGGTGTTTTTGCCACTGAAACAGCTTTGGCGAATCGAAAATCGGACGTTTTGTCAATTATCCAGAGAGTTTACTCGACACAGCAAGCTGTCTAAAACTTATCAAATGCATTACGTTTCTTCTTGTTGTAGCTTCAGTATTCAAATATGCAGGAATTACGGACTGGTAGCATTCTACAGATAACGCTGAGTCTGCAGACAATTCAAAATACTCTGCAGGGATGTTAAGATAACACCCACGTAATCGTAGATAATGAAATAATGTTGTGAACTGTTTTAAATGGGAAACAAATACAAGTCTTTATGAAGTAAAGAATTTAAAGGAATACATTGTCGTTCATATCGCGAAAATAGCGATAATGGTAATTCTGCAGTGGTTGTTGTTGTCAAGTGATGAATGTGTTACTGATCGAGTAGCCTTCTTGCCTCAATATCTCTAGCGCACCAGGTCCAGAGAAAAAACATTTTTTTAAAGTTTATATATACGATACGCATCTTTATAGCTTGTATTATTAAATATTAAAGTAGAAAAGAAATATTGTTTGATGAATGGATAGTTCTACAATAGTCAAGTCAACATGCCCTTCCTCGAGATTCGTTCTATCGATGCACCGGTGTATGGATGTCACAGATACATACAACCCTCACTTTCTGTCAACAAGGTTCATTTCACTCTTACTATATGCGACGACTAAGTCGTGAGCATAATCCAATCTGGAATTATTGTGGAGTGTGTTGATGGATGCAGAGCAAACCTAAACCAGCTTATCGCAAGCTTACATTGATCGAACCATTGAAGGTTATATATTAGCACTGGAGTTCAACGTGTCGCCCAAATTAGTTCTTCAATGAACCAGACACGCTTATTACTGGACGTGTCGAGCCCTATCCTTTCAACGGTGTCTTTTTAAAACTCCTGGAGAGCATCTGTTTTTGACCGCAGAAGCTGTAATTAGAGGTGCTGTTCCGATCGATTCGCCGGTAATGTGGGATATTTTAAGACGTGTACGTCGGATGTATGAATGAGAAGTGTCAGAGGCAGGGTCATTTCCTCTCCTCTTACGACAGATAGTAAGACCGGCTATTCTGTCACACCTAAATCATCGAGAAGTATTTGGCTTCCAGGGAGGAAATAACGGGGTTCGATTAAACACTGACCGTCGTAAATGTTTTGTGGTTAGACGCCACACACAAAGTTCACAAATAGCACTGGTATTGCGAAGAAAAGTACACTGAGTAAGGGGCATACCGTGGATGCAGTGGGACTAATCGTAGATGATGTACCGGATAATTGAATAGTTATCCTTTAGTAGCCCTATCTGTGTTTTTGCTAAATAAGATAGACGAATGTTACAATAAGGATATATCCATCTGAAATAGTCTATGTATTGACTGAACTATCAAACTCCAAGAATAATATCGGTAAATGGCAATATTCAAGAAGACAATGACGATTACATCGCGTTGGCATATGATCATATTTTAGATTCAGTTCATCGCCCCTGACAGTCACAAGACAGTCATCAACTTTCACGGTAGAAAACTTATAGTGTTCTGTATAAAATCAGAAATGCGGATGTTGAATGACAGAACCCCTGGAGACTATGATGAAACTAAAATAAGGATGCAGTGCCATAGATTATGGCATATATCCCGAAGAAACATAAACCGTGTAATTAGTCTGAGGGTAAATAATATAGAACTACATTCTGTTCATAGCGCTGTCTGAACAATTCAGAAATGTAAGTTCACTAGTAGTCGCAGTATAGTACAAATATGAGTAACGTTACTGTGTTGGACCAGACCGATACAATAAACATGTACCTCCACAATTTAGAAAAAAAGGTGAATACAAGACGAAAGTTCTACTTAGACAGTAACAATGATCTGAAACTGATTTAGGAGTTAACAAAGAACTAAGATTGAATGTAGGAGTTATTTCCACTTGTTGATATTTACCATGAAGAATTTTGGACCATCATTTCTCTCTCAAACGTGTCTTTAAAGCCCGACGCCGATCAAGCGGCGGTTTGTTCAGTCTTATATAACCGTTAAAATTTCTATCGCCTTGTTAGCCTTAATTGTGCAGGCTCATTCTTAACATTCATTACCTCCCCCCCCCTTCCCCCCAGATTCAATAATAATATTGCCCATCTTACACTTACAAATCAATGGAGCTAGAGTCATCAGCCAAAATTTAATTATATGACGTATATTCTGATCAAACAGAGGTAAGGTAATGTGCAGGTTATCACCCACACGCTATGCAGATTATAAATTGCAAATGTGAAGATATGAAATATCGAGATTAACAAATATATCACACAGTTGCAATGTAGTAAGTGCCATCTCAGCCTGTGTTACAAATTGCGTTACAGGAAATGAAAGATAAGGATATTTGCCATTACGGCATATCAATACAGTGTCAGTGTGCTCAAAGACAGGATCGGTATATGGTATCCTTACTGTGGACGTCCAGTCAACGTTCCCTTAATAATTTTTTTTATGTACCGTTGACACGTTACCATGGTTACTCAGATGTCAATTAGGCAATATGTACTAATAAAAACATGTACTAGTTCAATTATATGCTGAACACACTATTACAGGAATAAACGTCAATTCATAAAGATAAAATAGCTAACAAAAGATTGTGCTTAGAGCAAGTTTGGAATATCCAGCTGATGACATTGCGTTCTCCTATATTAACTTTCTTATTCATTAACAGCTAATCCGTTATCAGTATCTCAGCGGATCAGTCTATACTATACATTATCATGCATTTAAGGGACATAGTTTTGCGGCATTCACCTGATATATCTTCAACATCTGTTGACCTTCATCAACCTTCAAGGCAAATGGACATTCATATCAATTCAAAATAAAAAAATGGACATATTATGTAGCTTAAGACTGTCATCAAGAGCTAAAATTTCAGCTATCTGACGGAAAACCCTCAAATCTACACTTGATTTTCGGCCTACCTACACTTTGGCTTTGCTGTTTTCTCCTTCTTGTAACTTGCGATCTGCATATCCAGAAATCGATACGGTGTTCCGACACGGATTGTGTGGCTATTTGTAATCAGTAATACATTTGATAACAAGATATAAGCAAGGTTCAAGGTTCAAGGTTCTTTATTTGCTGATCACAGCGCCCGTTATCGAGCAGATATACAATCAAGCGAAGATAATTAAGTATATATACATATAGAATAACCTAGTTGATTAGAAATAATTTGATTTACGGAAAAATAGCAGTCGTGATACAAGGAATAATAATGCCAGGAGCAACGATTTCGCTGGCATTTTACAATAAATTATGATCTTACTGTGTGTAACACTAAAAACGTATATTAGCTAACATCTGTCATTCCTGTACCAGTAACACATTTGTCATGTTTAGATGCCGAACCATCAATCATATTGCTACGTTCGCTCATACAATCATGAACAAACTTACCTAAATTTTTCACAATAATTGGATCCTCGCACGATAAGAGCCAAATAAATTTGTTTGAAATATGGAGTTGAGAAAAGTTGGCATTCATGCTATCACATTTAAATAGAAATATGTCCCGATAATTATCATATTTATTACATTCCATTAAAAAATGGAATTCATCTTCAACCTTACCAGCATTGCAAAGAGTACATAAACGCTTATCTGTTGGTTCTTTGGTAAATCTACCTTTCTCAATCTGTAGGTCATGGCTACTTGTTCGTAGCTTACATAAGTCACTGCGATGATCTCGATTCCGAATAGATAAGTAAGGCTCCAACACAAAATTTAGCTTGAAGGTTCTATATGTTCTGAGTTTGTTACCATAAGCTACGTTGGGACGGTCGGTAAACAGTTGTTCATTCCACCAATTACAAAATACAGAAGAGAAACTTCTTGCAGCTTTGGAAACTAAGCTACCAACAGATACACTTTTTATCTGTTCGTATAAATGACTTAGATTTAAGAATGACAATATACTTTTAATACCCGTTACCCAGGTCTTTTTTCCTTGGGTGTCCAATTTGATAGAAAAATCAAAAGCTTTATTTAATAACGTATCATCAGACATTTCAAATAAGCGACGCCAGTATTTAAGCATTGAACAAATAACATCAATTAGCATAGGACGTCGACCGAGTTCACCTAACACAGCACAATTTGTACATTTGGAGTTGACCCCCAGAATGTATTTACAGTACTTCAAGTTAAGTCTTTCAAGTGGTTCATTCTTAAGATAGTTATTTAAAAATGATTTTTTACTCAATTTTGTGACAATGGATGATCCCCATATCTCTGAACAGTAGAGCAAAATAGGCTTAATAGTATGATCAAATATATGCAAAGAAGTGGAGATTCCAGGAGGGTTACAAGAAAAACATTTTCGAATTTTGAAGAATGCCTTAGATGCCTTGCCATTCAGTTGAACTTTGGCCAATTTCCACGTTCCAGATGGGTTAAATGTAATTCCTAAATATGTGTACGACTGTACTGTTTCTATTTGGGCATCACCAAGGCAGAATGATTTTGGGGATGTTCCACTTTTACAGTTAAATATCATACATTTAGTTTTAGCTATGTTCACTTCCAGATTCCATTTATCACAGTATAATTGTAGTTTATCAAGGGATAGCTGTAAACCCTCCTTACTGTCAGACAATAGCACAACATCATCTGCATACAATAAACAATTGAGGGGTGTGGTCCCAAGGAATACTGGGTCACATGAATTATCAAATATGGATGGTAGATCATTAATGAAAATTTTAAAAAGATTTGGGCTTAAATTGTCGCCCTGACGAACACCAGTGAATGATTGAAAATAGTTTGTCAATGCACCAGCAGCCTTTACACATAGCATATTGTTATTATACATATCTTTTAAAATCTTGTAAAATTGTTCACCTATACCTATCGACTGCAGTTTGTAAAAAAGACCCGTATGCCAAACCTTGTCAAATGCTTTCGAGAAATCAACGAAGCAAGCGTACATTGGTTTGTGTTCAACCCGTTGGTATGAATCTACCAATGTTTTCAAAGCAAACATATGATCAGAGGTCCTCACACCTTTGGTAAAGCCCAATTGTTCTTTTCTAATGATATCGCGAGAGGAGAGAAAATTTTCCAACCTGTTATTAAGAACTAAGTTGAATAGTTTGCCAATATTACTGGTTATAGTAATTCCTCGATAATTGGAGGGGTTTTTCTTAGTACCAGACTTGTGAATAGGAGAGATGTAACCTTCACTCCAGCATCGGGGATAAACCGCATTGGAGTAAGTAAGGTTAAATAGTTTTTGAATGCATGAACCAAGACTGGTATAGCCATATTTCAGCATTTCGTTACAGATACCATCTAGGCTACATGCTTTTTGTGTTTTGAGTCCTTTAATTGCCTTACTAATTTCATTTTCTTTTATTCTATAGTCCAACTCACTGAAATTAGTTTGCTGTTCTTGATGTTGTAAATTTGTATCAATGAAATTCCCAGTTGAACTGAAGTTACTTTTTACATTTAATTTTTCAAAATGTTTTAACCATTCATCTGATGATACATTTTCTGTATCTTCCTTTTTTGGATTGTCATTCTCTTTAAGTTCTTCCAATATTTTCCAAAATTCTTTCGGCTTATCGTGGACTAAATTGTCTAGATTGTTAATAAGCTTGTTTCTATATTTTCTCCTTTTATATTTCCTTGCTTTTCTAAGATCTTTTAGAGATTTAAAGTACGAAGATCTAACACATGGTACCTTTGGATATATAGATAGTAGATACGCTTTGTACTTTGTGCTACTTTTAAGACTTTGCAAAGTTTTATCATACCACCTTGGTTTCATTTTAGTAATTATACGAGTTTTTCTGGCTCTATTACACTTAATGCATTTCAAGGCTATGTCCCCAGCAGTTTTAAGGATATTGTTAAAATCATTTGCTGCACAGTCAACCTGCTCGTGGGAGTATCTGTTTTCAAGAAATTTATCAATAGCATTTTGAACTGGATGCGAACATAAAGCATCTTGGTATTTGTGAAGTGAGTCCTCTGACCATATGTATCTAGAAGGCATACAGTGTAGGCTTTAGGTCATTCTTCAAAACTTTTATATGATAATTTACGCGTAGCATAAATGATAATTGACAGTGATCGGACAGATAACCTGTAAACCTGTGTACATGAAAATACGATATTAATTTTAGCAAAGTATCTGATACGACAGTATAATCTACAACACTGCTGCCACCTGGTTGATGACAGGTGAAGCGTCCAATTGTGTCACCGATTGTTCTACCGTTTAAAAGTCGCATCTGTGCGGATATGCACAGATCTAGTAGTTGTTTGCCACGTTGATCCTGTATCTTATCACAGTTGTAACGACGTAAAGTTGCATCATCTTCTACATAAGTGTCGTATAGGGGCAGATGATTAGAATCATCATTAGACACAAAGTCAAGGCCCGAACCTGTGCGGGCATTTAAATCACCAGTAAGTATCACGTATCCCAAATTTGATAGTCTAGCTATATCCGACTCAATCATTTGTATAATACTAATATCAGATATTGGACAAAAAGGAGAATTCTCAGGAGGGATATAAGCAAAACATAGATATACATTTTTATCTAGACCAAAATTGCCAGCATTGAGCTCAAGCCATATATAGTGATTAGTTGTATGTTCCAAAAAGCGAATACTTGATCGAAGGTCATCTCTAACGTAAATGGCTAATCCACCATGATGTATGTTAGACTTTCGTCGTTTAGGGCCAATGAGTGGCACTACCCGATATCCGGGAATGTCTAAGTCATGATCAGGACCAGTATGTGTTTCAGAGAGACCTATAATATGATAGTCATTGATACATTTGATGAAATCTGGAAATAAATTTCACCATGTTATTTTTCCCCTAAGATTGCATATTAAGATCACAGGTTTGAATGAGCTCTAAAATGCCATTGGTATCCAAGTTATTTCTTACATATTCTGATAAATTATGCTTTATTAAAAAAAACTATAATATAAAAATATCTGAAAGGGTCGATCATGCTTCAAGTAGTACTTCGATATAAGCGTGTTATGGGGGGGGGGGGGAAATACCAGCAATATTTTTCCAGGCGAAAGTTAATGATCCCCCTTAAGCAGCATTCCCCTTAAACGTATTATTCCCATAGAGAGGTTCTCTGCCGAAAGCATATGGATATTTATTAACTATAGTAATTGGGCATATGCAAGGTTAGTCTATAGTCTTTGGTTACTTTCATATCCTGTAACAGTTATACCGACATTCAATTCTAGAGCCATCTGGTTTAAGGTAATGAAATATTGGCAATAATATTTCGTATCTGGGCAGGGGTAGAGCTATCGGTCCAAATCGACAACTTCACGGTGTGTAGAATCTTACTATCATTATTGAGAGGAATCGCTTCTTACTATCATTATTGAGAGGAATCGCTTATACCTATGAGCGTCTGAAGAACGAGAGCAATTAATTTGCCGTTAAAAAGCTTAAACTTTCAATTCCATAGGATTTCCAGTGAACACGTTCCCCCCCAAGCTGTTTAATAAGTGACCAGAATTTATAGACATAATCTGCTTTGAACCCTTCTAAGGATTACCCGGCAATAAGCCGCGGACCAGGTGGCACAATCACTTACGTGTCAGATGTACGATAGGCAAATGCGAGAATACGAATAGGGAATCTGATGTGTCTAGTTGTGCTATA
This sequence comes from Hanleya hanleyi, assembly GCA_036873755.1. NCBI lineage: Eukaryota > Metazoa > Mollusca > Polyplacophora > Lepidopleurida > Hanleyidae > Hanleya > Hanleya hanleyi. Next base: position 6,974 of record JAVTVY010055084.1, on the reverse strand, counting down.
TCGTAAGCTGTTTTGCCGCTGTATGTTGACTATACCATACCGATAGGCAAACGAGTATAAATTCAAGCGTTAGATCCGGCAATCAGTAGCCAGCCATTGCACATAACTGAGATATCTTCACAGTTACCACCAGATTACAGTCATGCGCACAGTACTGATTATATTTATGAAATCGCTATATAGCTGAAATAGTGCTGAACGCGACGTCAAACCTTAATTGTCTCGCTCTTTCTCCTATATTTACACAAATATATCATTGCAATCTAATTTCTTGAAAAAGATATATTTTCAGTAACGCTGGCAAGACAGAATGATGTTATACTCCTCAATTTTGTGTCACTATCCGAAGGATTCCCGTGTCGTCTTATACAGTATGATATATATCACTATAAATGCTCATATAAGCAAATTATCATTTAGGGTACGCATGATGCCACATGATAGGTGGTCGCGAAGGTGTTTGAGAGGAATTGATATTCCTAATGAGAAGCCATCTGATTGACTAGACGTCCATCTCATGTGCTCACAGATACAATAGAATACCAGATTTCCTTTTGAATGTATGTTAGTGACATATCCAGTGCTCTGATCCTGGGAGGTATCCAATAGTGCATGGAGTTAATATGAAGGTTGCGCGAGGAAATGTCATACCGTGGTGATGGAAAGGGTGCCGGGCAAGAATGTGCATGTTTCCGCATGGCTGCGAGGCATATCAAATTGGAACAGTGGGAAGATGACCGTTTCAAGTTACTCAATGTTATGTTTTCAACGTTATTTTCTTGACAAATAATTCCTACCTGAATAGGAATGTATTCAGGTAGAGGAAGCGTGTTCATCTTTGTTCGTAATCCGGATTAATAACCAAACGGGGAAGAGGATGACTGGAAGAATTTAGTCCAAGGGAAAGTCGAGCATTACCAAATTATTTCTTTTATCGTGTATGTGTGTGGGATTCGATACAAGGACTAGAGGAATACCCACAAAACGCCGACGGTGACAACCCTCATGTCATTAGAACGCTCAGACGCTTTTAAGAAATTAGATTTGTTCCCCAGTTACTTGCATCAGCGGTTGAACTAGTACACCAGGGGGCAATAAACCAGACCAATTGATGTTTTTGCCACTGAAACAGCTTTGGCGAATCGGAAATCGGACGTTTTGCCAATTATCCAGAGAGTTTACTCGACACATCAAGCTGTCCAAAAGTTATCGAGTGCATTACTTTTATTCTTGTTGTAGCTGCAGAAGCAAAGTAACTCCGAATAAACTTAATAAACGCATGGTGACAGTCTCAATATTTCGACAAAATTTTATTTGTCATCTTCAGGATGTGATCTAACAGCAGTTACAGGCTCTTATATACAAGCCCTAGCTATTCGGCGCTCAAATCCTAAACTTAACAGTGGTGTAAAAGCTTCGAAAGAGCTACAGTTATTCAGATAGACTACTGTTTATTATTTTGGTATTTTGTTTCCAATTTCAATTTTTATATATTTTATTCCATCAATCACTGTTTAGATAAGATAATACAACTATCCAGCATTTCTGTGGTGTGTGTATTTCTTGTCTTGTTAATTAATAGCCTAATATAGTTCGCCCATATAGTTCAGCATTTCCCATTCTGTAACTATCCAATTCTCTATATCTTATTTCCGATTTCAATCTTAGGTACCTTTGTTACGTTTCTCTAATCAACTTAATACATTTTTTTCTAATCTCTGTTTCACTTGTGTTTATTCCCCTGATTGACATTTCTGTTGCCACTCTATACACATTCACACACCTCAATAAATCACCACCCGTATCTATTATCCTTATCAAACTATTGCCATTTCGATTGTGTATTGTCAGGCCTATTTGGTGTGTGTATTCCTTGTCATGTCTATTTGCCACTCATGTTTACCTTAATTGTTATGTTCACATATTATCTGATTGGCTATTGGCCTCTAATTTTGTGTATCGAACAATTTCAGTCTTTGTTAGTCGTTTTGTATATAAGAGCCTGTAACTGCTGTTAGATCACATCCTGAAGATGACAAATAAAATTTTGTCGAAATATTGAGACTGTCACCATGCGTTTATTAAGTTTATTCGGAGTTACTTTGCTTCTGCATTATGCCAAGCTTATCAGTGGATCACCACGATTGTTGTAGCTTCTGTCTTTAAATATGCGGGAATCACGGGCTGACTGGTACCATTCTACAGATAACACTGATTCTGCAGAAAGTTCTCTGCAGGAATGTATAGATAACGCCCACGTATAGTGTTGCGAACTGTTTGAAATGGTATACAAGAAATGGGAGATCAGGCTCTTTATGGACTGATGAAACTAAAGGAATATATTGTCGTTCATCTCGAGAAAACAACGATAATGGTAATGCTGCAGTGTTGTTGTGGTCATGTCACGGATGTGTTAATGGTCGATTAACCTTCTTGCCTCAATATCTCTAGAGCACTTGGTCCAAAGAAAAACCTACAATTTGTTACGTTCATATATACGTATCTTTTTAGCTTGTACGATTAAAATATTAAAATAGAAAAGTAATATCGTCTGATGAATGGAAAGTTCTACAATAGTCAAGTGAACATGCCCCTCCTCGCCATCCGCTCTATCGATGCACAGGTGTATCGATGTTACAGATACATACAACCCTCACTTTCTGTCAACAAGGTTTATTTCACTCTTACTATATGCGACGACTACAGTCGTGAGCATAATCCAATCAGGAATTATTGTGGAGTGTTGATGAACGCAGAACAAACCTAAACCAGCTTATCGCAAGCTTACATTGATCGAACCATTGAAGGTTAGCACTGGAGTTTAGTTCCTGTTTAGTAACCTAAATATTCTTGAAACTGTTCATACAGATTTTCTAAAATACATACTGTATGTCCGAAAGTCTACCCCGCATTATATGTTATATGGAGATCTGGGTAGATACCCACTGATTTTAACAGTAAGGAAAAGAATGCTGACATTTTGGGGTAACTTAATCCAAGGAAAAACCTCAAAAATGTCATTTCTAATGTATAAACTACTACATAACTCCTATGTGTCAGGAAATTTCAAAAGCAAGTGGATGCACTTTATTAAAACATGTTTAGATGAATTAACTAAACAGGAATGACGGACTGACATTTTACAGATAACGCTGAGTCTGCAGACAATTCAAAATACTCTGCAGGGATGTTTAGATAACCCCCACGTCATCGTAGATAATGAAATAATGTTGCGAACTGTTTTAAATGGGAAATACAAGTCTTTATGGACCAAAGAATTTAAAGGACTACCAATAGCTCTCCAGAGCTAATGTTTTATGTTAAACACTCTCTAGTCTTTAAATACAATTTACTTGAACTTGAACTTGAAAGGAATACATTGTCGTTCATATCGCGAAAATAGCGATAATGGTAATTCTGCAGTGGTTGTTGTTGTCATGTGATGAATGTGTTATTGATCGAGTAGCCTTCTTGCCTCAATATCTCTAGAGCACCAGGTCCAGAGAAAAAAACAATGTTGTTAAGTTTATATATACGCATCTTTATAGCTTATATGGTTAAAATATTCAAGTAGAAAAGAAATATCGTCTTATGAATGGATAGTTCTACAATGGGCACTTGTCAAGTGAACATGCCCTTCTTCGCGACCCGAGAATACGGTGTATCACGTTGAACACATTGGTTCTCGTCAAATCACCGAAGCTAAGCAACGTTGAGATCAGTCAATACCTTGTGTGTGGGAAGGGATACCAAGACAAAGGAATCATCCACGCGATTACAACACATATTTATCAGCATAACCTAACCAATAACAGACTTACCAACTTGTACATAGCGAATCTTCTTTACCTGTATTTATATTTCCCTCTGCTCTCTCATTGTTATTTATTATTTATTTATCTATTTTAATATCTAGTGCTGCAAAAGATCTTAAATTAACGAAGAAATGTACCGTGAAAGTTAAATAAAACATTGAGTTGATGGGCCGCGAAATCCGTATGGGAAGCGGCCCTTAAACTACAATTTCAATCAATCAGTCAATACCTGGATGGGTGACCGAGTGCTGTACTGGCTGGGCTGATCAGTGTCCAGGATAATAGGAACTGTTCTGGCACATGAAGGCACCGTCGTGATAAGACGCAATAAATGTTGAAAACGACGTTAAATCCTACTCATTCACTTCTCGCGACCCGTTCTGTCGATGTACATGTGTATCGATATCACAGACACATACAACCCTCACTTTCTGTCAAAAAGGTTCATTTCACTCTTACTATATGCGACGACTAAAATCGTGAGCATAATCCAATCTGGGATTATTGTGGAGTGTGTTGATGGATGCAGAGCAAACATAAACCAACTTATCGCAAGCTTACATTGATCGAAACCATTGAAGGTTAGCACTGGAGTTCATTCAAAGTGTGGCCCAAATTAGTTCTTCAATGAACCAGACACGCTCATCGATGGACGTGTCGAGCCCTATCCTTTCAACGGTGTCTTTTTGTCCCCCGCCGCAACGGGTTCTTGCTTCTATGTGTCCGTGCATGCACGGACACGTCCGTGCAAATACTTCGTAAGCAATAACTTCTAAATGCTTTGTCGGATTCCTCCGAAATTTGGCATCTGCATTCTTTGCGACAAGACGTCTCTTGGTATTACGTTTCAGCAAGATCCGCCTGTAGGTGGCGCCACTGGGGTCTTGTTTCTATGTGTCCGTGCATGCACGGACATGTCCGTGCAAATACTTCGTAAGCAATAACTTCTAAATGCTTCGTCGGATTCCTCCGAAATTTGGCATCTGCATTCTTTGCGACAAGACGTCTCTTGGTATTACGTTTCAGCAAGATCCGCCTGTAGGTGGCGCCACTGGGTCTTGTTCCAATCTTTAGTGCATGTCCGTGCAAATACTTGGTAAGCGATAACTCCTAAATGCTTTGTCGGATTCCTCCGAAATTTGGCATCTGCATTCTTTGCGACAAGACGTCTGTTGGTATTACGTTTCAGCAAGATCCGCCTGTAGGTGGCGCCACTGGGTCTTGTTGTCCCCCGCCGCAACGCGGCCGAGGACTTTAAAATGGTCTTGATTCTATGTGTCCGTGCATGTCTGTTTGAATGATTACTTCCTAACGCTTTGTTGGATTCTTCCGAAATTCGGCATACTCATTCCTTGCGACAAGACCCCAGTCGGTATCGCGTTTCAGCAACATCTGCCTGAAGGTGGCGCCACTGGGTCAAAATGGTTCTTGCTTCTATGTGTCTGCGCATGTCCGTGCATGTCTGTTCGAATGATTACTTCCTAACGCTTTGTTGGATTCTTCCGAATTTCGGCATATGCATTCCTTGCGACAAGACGCCATTCGGTATCGCATTTCAGCAACATCTGACTGAAGGTGGCGCCACTGGGTCAAAATGGTTCTTGCTTTTATGTGTCCGTGCATGTCCGTGCATGTCTGTTCGAATGATTACTTCCTAACGCTTTGTTGGATTCTTCCGAAATTCGGCATACGCATTCCTTGCGACAAGACACCAGTCGGTATCGCGTTTCAGCAACATCTGCCTGAAGGTGGCGCCACTGGGTCAAAATGGTTCTTGCTTCTATGTGTCCGTGCGTGTCTGTGCATGTCTGTGAATGTCTGTTCGAATGATTACTTCCAAACGCTTCGTTGGATTCTTCCGAAATTCGGCATACGCATTCCTTGCGACAAGACGCCATTCGGTATCGCATTTCAGCAACACCTGCCTGAAGGTGGTGCCACTGGGTCAAAATGGTTCTTCTATGTGTCCGTGGATGTCAGTTACAAGCGATAACTTCCAAACGCTTTCTTGGATTCTTTCGAAATTTGGCACATGCATTCTTTATGAGAAGGCGTGGTTGTGTACTGGATTTCAGTAACATTTGCCTGAAAGTGGCGCCACTGAGTTTCGCTTCTTCATGCCCGTTCCAGTTAAAATGGGTCTTGCTGTCTTTGTGTCTGTGTCTGTTCAAATCCTTCACAGGCGATAACTTCCAAAAGATTTGTCGGATTCCTTCGAAATTTAGCATATACACTCCTTGTGACCAGACATGGGTTGGTATTGCGTTTCAGCAAGATCCACCTGAAGGTGGCGCCGCTGGGTCTTGTTCCAATCTTCTGTTCATGTCCGTGGTTTCCATTCAAATTCTTCACAAGCGATAATTTCCAAATGCTTTGTCTAATAATTAGGCATCCCTAAATGCCTAAATGTGTTTTTCATTTGTTCTTCTTTCTTCCGCTTCTCGCTGTTTTGAATTTCATGTCGCTTTAAATGAAGGACACCATTTTCTTGAATTTGCTGTCCAGTCCTTCTATTCCACATCATATGATTTACCCTAAAGCTTTTGCATGAACCTTATTATATTTCAGAAGTACAATATGAAATAACTGGCGGGGATTTCCCCGCAGTACCGAACCCCTGTTTTTTTAGATTTCGTGTCATCTTAAATGAAGGACAACATTTTCTTCAATTTTGCTATCAAATAATTGTATCTCACATCATATGATTTACCCTAAAGCTTCTGCAGGAACCATTTGTGTCCACAGTGCAGCTTACTATATTAATTACAGCTGAGTTCCTAAAGTTTGGGTGCACACTGTGCATATGATCAGTTTCCTGAATTGAATTGAATTCCACCTTGTGGTTTTTCGGACTGTGATAGATGATGGCATGCAGTTGTCAGTGTGATTGTTTCACGTACAGGGAGCTTTCTATGGCTTTCATGTCAGCACACCTACCACTACCCTCAAGATGAGCATGTCCCCATCCCCAGGGCGCCGAGCCGCACCCTCTATCTCCCAAACTAGCCCTCGCCCGACCCTCATATATTGTGTTTGAGCATATATATCTCCAATATATCTTGGCAGAAGCTGAAATTTGTGTGTTGTCTGCAATATTGTGATAATATTGGGATAATTGCAACCCCAAAAGGTTTCAATTTATCAGGCACAGACCCATGT